>VKOC01001733.1:0-84419 GCA_009364415.1 Spea multiplicata
TATTAATAGATTTTGCCGTTAACTTTCATGTTTAAATGGCACTTCCAACTATAATTTTTTAAGTTCACTTAAAAAGCATATACAAGGAACATTTATTATGAGCATATTTTCATAACCATGACCTCCCATCCAAGCAATGAGATCATCTGTCATAAAAAAAAAAACAAGCTCTAGCTGCTACATTAAATCCCCTTATAGATGTGGGCAAAGGTAGCCAGTGTGACCATGTATATATGGAAGATGCACGGATGGGGGTATTTTATTTCACATGCCTCCTCTTTTGATGGTCAATGCAGAATCAGAATGTGCTCTTTAGCCCACAAACATCTAATCTAGTCTTTCACCCTCGAACTCGGACCACTCAGTAAAAGACAGACAAAGCAACAATGATAAACATAAAAAACAGTGTTTATTAACAAGCAGGTTGCGTGTAAAACGTACCCTTTTTCCCCTGAAGATGCAGCAGGCATGCTCATTCTGTTCTCGCTGCATTCTCTCACCTTGTTTACACGAGCTGATAATGGTGCGGTTGGTCTGTTGGGGGACTGCTCGTATACAAAGTTCCTGCACGATGCCAGCTTAGACTCCAAGGCCTAAGAGGGAGATGTGTAAATTATCAAAGGTCAAAAAGGTCTTTTTTGTTCATCATACACATCTCTAAGTGTCCCTTTTTCATGCTAATGGACAGATCAACAAATGTGTCGGCAGATTTAGGTAGTGTGCACAGTTTTATCTGTCCATTATATACAAAACATCTAGAATTAATCTACATTTACACACTTGCATTCCATAATAAATGTAAAGCGCATTGCAAACACATCTTAAATCTGCAGTTAATGTAAATGCTATACAAATTCAAGCTGTACGTGAACAAGGTGACTGGGGCTGTACCTCCCTTGACAAATTTACAAAGTACCCCAACTTACCCCCACTTTTCTTAGAAGATCCCCCACTATGTTTAGTGCAGATATCCGTGCAGACGGTGTAAGTGGTGTGCCACTGTATCCAGCATCAAAACCTAGAAGAAAAGCCCCACACAGGTAAGATATTAATGAAACAAGGCTATGGAAATAATAAGAAGAAACAACCTGCGCACAAGTGCTTAAAGTGACCCGGTTCCTCTCTTTGACTTGTGGCAGAGGTTTTTCAAACTCGGTAGAGACAATCGCTTGTTGCATATGTATTTGGAAATTCAGTAAATTAAACTGAGACTGACCTTACACTCTTCTGATGCATGGAATTTGACATACTTATAACTAAATATAATAATAAACATCCAAATACATGGTAACTAGTAAATATTTTATAAATAATTTAAAAAAATAGTTTGTGAACAAATGCTGGGGTGTGAAAATTCCTTCTGGTTTTTCTTCAGGTAAATACTAAACCACAGCAAAAAAAATAATAGAAACGAAGAATACTTCAAGGTTACAGTTTAGTTTTAACGAAAGTCAATATGGTACCACAGCCGGTATCATCTTGTTATCTAGATCTACAAATGTAGCCACGAAATTGATTACCGTCACTCTAGAAGTAACATATGTAAAAAATAAAAAAAGGAAAAAAAATAACTCTACGAAAACTAAACCCATGCAAGAGTCAAATTACTTTTTTTTTTTTTTTTTTTTAGCATTTTTGCTCACCCTGGAAGTATGGATTCACATTCACGTATTTACCCTCTAATGATATTTCTAACATCTTACAATTAGACACAAAAAAGTGATAGATAATAAACAAAATAATGAATAAGGTATAACCCGTTCAACTAGATACCAAAACCAAAGAGGAAATATATTGTAAATGAAACAGTAATGAATAAACCCTCCCTTTCCTTTTAAATGTCAGAAGGATAAGTAACACTGTGATCAAAAAGTTTGGAAGAAAATACAATAATTGAAGTTTGAAAGTCTGCAATTGATGAGATCAAGTTAATTTAACAAAAACAAGGAGTTACACTTACTCGTTCTGCATGTCATAGGTGATCCCAGACTAGAAAGAGTTCCTCTGTGAGCCAAAGGTGTTGATGGTGCTGATGTTTGGACTGTACTATCAATTCTACTCGAATTAGGGCTGCCGCATACACTGGATTTGGGTTTTTCTTGCTTCTCCTGCACTGCCAGCTCCTGCCTCAAATCTAGAATTACCAACACAAAAATGTAGAAATTAGCAACATAGAACTGAGGAAACTGCAACTACTCAATGGGCAGGTTACAGAGAATATAGCTGATCTAATCCAAATTCATCCACTGGCCGAGCCTCCACGGTATTCTGCACTTAGCACTGTGTTTCTCCTGGGGTAGAGTGCCAAGATCTGATGCCAAATCACAGTGCGCAGAGAAGAGAATGACGCCATGGAGATACGTCCTGGAGACAGGCTGCGTTTCTGCTCTGTGTCAGGCCCGGTCAGCTCAACCCAAATTCACCGCTGTATACAAGCACATACACACATAGCACCATGCAGAACTTATGTACTACTAAGTGACATCATGCACATGGGACTGGGCAATCATTAAACATTTTGCAGATGAAAGTACAGATAGCAGTGGGTTTTCTCTCACCCCGAGCTTCATCCTTTAACCTCTGCACAGACACCTGAAGATTTTCCTTCTCATCCAGCTCACTTTCAAGGATTGCGTTCTTCTCTATGGCCTCATTCATGCGCTTCTCGAAATCTTCCAATGACATTATGGTAGCCCTGAGTGAGACAGAATGATAGCCAGTTTACTCCTGACTGAAGTGGCAAGTTTCAATTGTTTGATTTAAGCCGAGTTGTTGTTCTTATTACTTTGTAGGAGGCCTTCCTTTTGAGATCTGTCTATTATTAGGGGTTATCTTTTCTTTTTTGGGCACAACCTTATCTGTTGAGCTACCAGCAAATGCATTTGATATTAAATAAGACCTCTTCTTTGAAGAAATCTTCAAAGCTTATTACTGCAATCTAGACAATTAGTAATGGAATACAACTTGTATGAGTAGTGGTAGAAGTCAATACAATGAAGGAATTTAAACAGGTATGGATAGGAATACGGATGCCCTGAATATAAGACAAGACCAAAAAGCAGATCAAACTAACCAAAGGGATCTTGTCTGCTGTCACATTGTATTTCTAGATTTGTAAGGATCTAACCTCTTAGCCCTTTCCAGGTCATCATTGGCTTGCTCCAGTTCTCTGATGTATTTCTGCAGCTGGTCCAGGCAAGCTTTTGTTTGCGTGAGCTCCCCTTCAAGAGTGGACATTTGCATGTAATTTGCTGAATGCTGCTTCTCATATTTCTCCTGTTGAGAGAAAATAACAAACCTGCATTTCACTGGTTAACTATAAATAACAAAGTAAAACTAAACCATGTTGTATTAACTTTTCTGATACCCAATAGGAAACCGTCTCTCCCTGGAAGCTAAAGGGTTAAATACATGTTTGTGTTTCCGTGCCAACCGCTTTGCAACGTCGTCGGTTCCACACTTTGAGAAATATAAAGCTTGCACCGACTTAATGCGTTATGTTAACGCCGCCTCACGACAGATATTAAAATAAGGGAATGAAACGGAACGGGAAATTATTAAGGCTGCCATCTACACCTTTACAAATCCAACCAAAGTCTAAATTATTTTGTGCTAAATTGGTGGCAGCCAACGTCAGAGGGATGAGAGCTTTAGGTAAGTCCATTTACCCGGCTCATGGTTTTAAATGTATCACTCGTGAGGATTAGAATGAGGAGACCAGTGCAGTTCTCCCAAGCGATTGTCTATTGCCAGCTGACACAAAGGCCCGGCTGCTTTCACTATCAGTACAGCCACTGTCTAGTAAAGGAATAAGAGCAACACTGTGTATCCTCATAAAGACACAGTGCATTCAACACTGTCCACTGTAACATCATGAATAGTCGTTTCACACACTACACTTCAATCAACATTTATTTCTTTTAACGATCTGTAACATATATATATATAGAAATCCTCTCTGTATATAGCTAGCTGTATACTATACACTATGGATAACATGTACCTACATCAGTTCAGTCCTAAACTGTCCTAAAAAGCAGCTGTTAATACAATCATGACATAGCTCTCAATAGCCCTTGCTCGAATGGACACCTGGGGAGCCCCCTAAACAATTCACATGAAAGTACTTTGTAAGCGCTTTCACACACATTGCTCAATTTTATTAAGAATAAATGTAGTTACTTTAGGGAGAAGCTGCAGCTTTCCACCCTTCTGTGGTCCGAGGATTCCCAATGCTTGAAGCAGCCAATAAGTGGCAGAAAATGGCTGGCACTGAAATCAACGGGATGCTTTCAACGCATGGGCACTGGGGTCTCAACAGATCCCCGCCAACCGTCAGCGGTCTAAAAAAACTGATGACAAGTATATAATATGCAAGGAGATGTGTTTGGGGAGTGGGGGAATGGGGGGTTGGGCAAATGCATACGAGGAGATTCTGCAGAATAATTCCATGCATTTGCAAGTGGGGGCACCACATCAATGTAAAGGGACCACTCAGCTATAACGTGAATATGATTCCTGGAGTATATCGCATGCAACAAGACAAACCCAGGAATGTTAACTTACTTGAGCTGGATAAATTACTGACACAAGGATGTGCGATGTCCAAAGAAAATTCCTATTTGATTTGCTTTACGTAATAAAGAGAGGAAGGTCGTGTGATAACCAAAGTAAAGCTTCTACAAAGGCCAATCACAGCCATCATTTGTGAAAGCAAACATACTATGAAGGACAAACGAAGCCGTCACAGAAATGGACAGTCACTTTACAAAAACACCCAGCTCCTGACCTTAATGGACTCTAGCTCCGCACGCAATCGGTTATTTTCAGAGAAAAGGTCTCGGTTCCTGGTCTCCACTTGTTGGAGCTGAGCTTCAAGTTCCGCCTCGTACTCTTGACTGGTCTCTTGAAATTCTTGCAGCGACTCTCGCGCATCCTCTGAACTGTGACGGGTGTGGGGGGAGAAAAAAAATCCCATTTACAATCTGAGCTCAGCACATAATACATAGAAATAACATGAGCAACCTTACCTTTTTCTGTATTCCATAGCCAGACGTTGCCAGTATTCTATTTCTTCTTTTTCAGAAGAAAAAACATTTTTTTCTAAGTCGTCCATTGAGAAATTTGCATTGGACGGCTAGTATATACGTGCACCCAGAAACCTGCAGAGATGGTAATCATTAACCCATTCATGATTCAGAAAACATACAACAAAGAATAGACACTCACATAGCGCATAGGCAGCCAGTTACTTTTATTGCCCTGTAAAGAACACCTAGTCATCATCACAGCTTTTTCGGCAGAATACACAAGCCCTCGCTCTGTTTGATCTTCCCAGCAAACACTACAGAAGGATCATCTGCGCATGGGGAGCAGGAGTACTCATATTTACAGCCACCCCAAAGTCTAACAGCAGTTCTGCCTTTACGAGCTACAAACCGGAGAATCCAGATCATGAATCAAACTGGAATTCCCTTTATCAGGTGATAATACTTCTCGCCTTTGTGTGTTTATGGTTGTCAACAAATGAAACATTCATCGCGACATAACACCCGCATCACGACACTGTAAATAAAAACGATTAGTTCCTCTCTAGAATGGAATAGACACGGCTGCATCGGTGCCAGAGAAGATAGAGTGGATCACATTTCATTTTTCTATAAAAGGGATCGCTTGTAGGTAGACGCTTTCTTCTCTGGAATGCAGGGAATGGGGTTTCCGGACACACCATCTATTGTCGGTGTCTGGAAACAAGCGAAGATTGTTTGATCGCTGTTTGCATTACCACACGCAGTCTCTTATATCAATAACTATACATTCGTCAGCGCAATGGTTTCGTTGTCACGTATTAATGTCACGACAGAGAGAAGACTCATCACATACACACAGGATATATATATATATATGTATATATATATATATATATATATATATACGCTATGGAATTTGATGGCGCTATATAAAACAAATAATAATAATATAAAGATATATATATTTACAGACACACGCAAAATGTGACAGCTGCAAAAAATAAAAAACCCCACCAAGTCACATGAAATAACACCCTCTATCACAAAACGATCATTCTCTACCAAACACATATTCCGAAACGAATTAACGCAATACTGGGGTTATTACATGGAGCGTTCCACTTATAGCTAAAGACGGGGGGGGGTTGTTGGGGTATGATTCATTGAATACAGTTTCACATGACAATTATTACACAGAAAAATAAACTACTTCTCATCATTTACCGGTTCTTCCATTAATTGCATTTTATAGTAAACCTGCCGGCATGGCCCTCTTTTCCTCATATATCGGTTTATTTTAGTCTGTCAGTTCCAGTTCTGTCAGACACATTGAATATATGTATGTAAGAAGCGCTGTGTAATTGGCTGGCGCCATATAAATAAAAGATGATAATATATGAATAATATAGTCATATATATTGTTGACTGGAAGTATACAGAAGGAGCATGTGGCTCTGGTGCTTAATGTCATTTTGTCCCGTGAAAAGGGACCAATTTATCTAACCCCCCACTTCCGAGGCAGCCCTGACCATCCGGAAGGACATTTTTGTTTACCTTGCGCCTCACTGACACACGGAGCTCCAGCCCGCCGCACAATCTCAATCCAATGAACCACTAATCGACCGCCACAACCGAACGGACCGAGAACTGACTCAAACTGAAACTTCCCTGAGCTCCCATTGGCCAGTCCTTGCACGTCACGTCACATTCTTCCATGTGACACAGAGGGCGCGGCCAATACAAACGAACGATACGAAAAACATAGATTTTTTTTTTAATCAGCTTCATTGTCCGCAACACAGAACACGTTATAGCATCCATTGTTTCGCGCTAGATATACACACTGTAGCAAATACAACGTAATAAAACGCACATAGTGTCCTGGATATAACGGTTGTTATAATTTAATTACTAAGGAAACGAAGCCAAGCAAAGGAAAGCCCTCAGCAAAAATGGCCGATCGGTACTTCAGGGCACACACCCATATGTTTGTATCACGTGACTAAGGCTGGCCAGCAGATTGTTAGGAAAGTACTAAGCCCCGCCTATTTCGGTGCAGAGTGTCTGGCGTCACTGGGAGGAGGTGGGAGTAAAGGGGGGCGTGAGACGTAAAAGAAGAAAGGAGTGACCGAGAGGAGCGTTACCCAAACCGGAAGTGTGGAGGGTTAGCGGAGCCTGGGCACAAAGGAGGAAGATGTGAGTGGAGGGAGCGAGCGAGAAGAAGGGGGCCAGGTGAGCTGGGTCACTGTCTTCGGGGTAGACAAGGCCGTGCGGCTGCTTTCAAGTAGCCGAGGTGGAAAGGACACCGCTGGCAATAACGCTCTACTTACCCGCCGCTGCGGCCCCGAAGGTGGACGGCTCAGTCGGTGTGTTATTGCTTATGTTGTTGTATGAGGCTGCCCTGGCGCAGGGCCCCCGTATACCCAGCTGCCGGTTACCTGAGGCGTCATCCAGCGAAGGGCTGTCCCTTTAATATAATACATGCAGCAGACATAATACCGAGCGCGACAAGCTGGAAAGCATCTTGGTGTCCAGCAGAGTTATTCGTGTCAGAGAAGTTCAGTGCTGAGGCCTGGAAGTGGGAGAAGGATAGGCTTGGTCCTGGTGTTCATAGATCCATACCCAGTGATGTTACATGTGTGTGCGTAATAATAAACGCTCAATACGTGTGTATATGGCAGCTGAGGGATACGGACTGCGGAGGCCAGAATGTGAAGTTACTATGTTAGGCGGTTTTTTTCCCCCTAAAATGCTGCATATTAGGCCTGACTTTAAAATATGCCAACAGACCTTTGGTCAGTAATATTGGCGCGGGTTCAGTACAATGCTAAGGGCACGGTGAGTCTGAGAGGAGAAGTCTGGGATCAGTAGAGGGATCCGTTTGAGTGAAGTCTGGGTGGTGAAACATTAAGAAGTAAGAAGGCAGCGAGGTCCTGGACCATTTTCTTCTTACATGTCAGGGGTTTGTTTTGGAGATAAGAATGTCTGAACTATAACAGCAGGTGGCGCTGTCTCACTGCATACAGTGTAGCTTGGCCTCCAAACTATGAGGTTAGTTTATAAGATGTGACCTGATGTCATGTATACTCTGTGTGGAAGTGTTCTGAGACTCACCACTACACCTTTATTCTTATAGACACTATAGGACCAAAAGCATGGACACCTGCCTATCACATCTGACATTCCGTCCCAAAGCCATGGGCATTATTATGGAGTTGGTCCTCTCCCTTTGTGGTTGTAACCGCTTCCACTCTTCTGGGAAGGCGTTCCACAAGATTTGAGTATCTGAGGGAATTCCCATCCGTGCAGCCAAGAGTGCGTTTGTTTTGGATAGGAAGGTCTGGCACGCAGTCTGAGTTCTAATTCATCCCAAAGGAGTTCAGCGGGGTTAATGTCAGGGGTCTGTGGAGGCCACTCAAGTTCCTCCAGGCCAGACTCTTTAAGTGGTCTGTATGGACCTTATTTTGCGCACAGGGACGCAGTCCTGCTGGAACAGTAAAGGGCCTTCCCCGCACTGGTGCCAAAAAGTTGGATGCATAGAATTATAAAATGTCATTCTATGCTGTACCATTAATGTTACCCTTCACTGGAAGGTAAGGGTCTCAAACCCTGAAAAACGCCCATAACCGTTATCCTCAACCTTTTACAGCAGACGCTATGTATCCAGTAGGTAGCGATCTCCTGGCATTTGCTAAACCCACATTCATCCTTTGTATTTCTAGATACTGAAGCATGGCTCGTCGCTCTAGAGAACATGTTTCCGCTGCTCCAGGGTCTTCGGCCACAGTAATGGCACAGTGGACCAGTAGGGCTAGCAGGGCTTGTGACCAATATTTGTCTATGGAGATTACCGCCTATGTGCTCTATTTAATACACCTGTTAGCAATGGGTGCGGTTGAACTCCATCGACTCGAAAATTAGGAGTGTTGATATACTTTCGGTCATAAGTTGGATATCAATTTTTATTTTATACAATGGGAACTGTTAAAAGAATGTAATGACTTGACTAGAAGTTAACCCTTCTGTCCACCCTATTATTCTTAACCCTTGTATGACAACTAAATGGGTTGTATATAGAGTGGTAATTGCAGTCTACTTTTCTCTATTCTTAGGAAGGAATAATGATCGAAAGGTGGCCCCATAGGATGTTGAAGTGCTGCTTAAGGCTGTATGATGGAGGGGAGCGAGAGTGCGAACGTGTGTAGTAAATCTGTCAAATGGATTCAACGGCAGGATAAAGATGCTGAACCGTGGCTGTGGAAACTGTCAAACTGCTTCTCTGCTGCTGGTCAGACATTACACTCTACTGGAGGACGGACGGTAACCATCTTAATGCTTCCTCACCGACTGTACAGCTCTGTCATACGCTAGCCAATGAGTCGTTGTTCTCTCTGTTGTATGCAAAATTTATGTGTGAAATCCTCCCTCCTCTAGGTTTTGAGCAAGTCTATCCAAAAATAAAGAATTTTGTCTCCTTGTAGAAGCCTTAAGAGGGAACGTAGCCCAGTTAATAAAATCTACGTTACCATAAAGTCATGGCTTTGGGTGTTGCAGAGTACTTAAAACACTGGATGTCTGATTGTGCTGCTCACTCTGCAGTGTTGGATTTCATTTTCTAAAGGCCATTTATTTCCATGTCATTTTTTGATGACCTCATAGCAAGTCTTGGAAAGTGACATCTGTGATCCCTTCTGTACGGGGGTATGACCCTAGCCTTGCAAGGGTTAATGCATAGTGAGTAAAACCTGTCTTCACTAGGTTGAGGTAGAGTATCGCCTATATCATGCACTGTAATGTGCCAACCCTGTGTGATTCTTTTAGGAAGGGTTTATCATTAAATACGTGAGACAAGGTCAATTCTGCTCTCCTGTGACGTAGGCTCAGAGAAGGAAAGCCATAACCAGAATAACTTGTCTGCAATATATACTTTTTCCCTTCAATTTAAATTAAACCAAAGAAAGCACAATGTCTTAGGTGTTGCATATCATTCAATAAATGTAATCGACTATAAATGTACTATTCAGCTCATGTCTGTGGCGGTATTAAAGATTTCTCCATGGCGAGAAATTTATTTGGAAGGCTTGTCTTCGTTTTTAATATGCTTACATTTGTTTGCTTACTCTTTCAGAAGGATTTCATGGAGGGCCCAAAACCTAAAGTGGAACTGAAGGATTTGCCGCCGCCTCCCCCACCCCCTCTCCAACCATGCACAAATATATTCCCCACAGTACCACTTCCCAAAATCCAACAGCCCCCTCTGCAATCGGTCCAAATTCAGGCAGCCCCCAAAGTAAGATGCTGTGCTCTGTGTTCCAACAGCACCTCTTGCACACCTGATTATCTCTGTGGTGGCAGCGGTGGTGGTGGTTTTCTCCTTCCGAACACGGTACTGGATAAAAAAGTCACGGGTACAATCACGTGTCAGATAACCCCGGGTATAACGTTTCCAAGTGAGGCTCCGTTCAAAAAAGCTCCTGTTGCGACGGGCCCTTACAGCAGTCTCTCTACAGGCTTCCCAAACCTGTACGTGGAAAACCGTCTGTCCCCGTGTCGGATTCACTCTCCTCAGCCGGTTCCCTGCTGCACCAAAGCCCACTTTAACTCTTTTCACGGTGATCTTCACAAATGCCAGGTTCCTGTCCTTGGGACTTCTGGTTTCTACCCATGTTCAGATGTCGCCAATAGAACACCCCGGCATTTAAAGGAACACTTCACGCAGTCTGAAGTACTCTCTCACTTCTGCACAAGTTCTCTGCACGGTGCCCCCTCTGTATATTTCAAGGGCTCTCACTTTTGTGATGTCTTCTTGGAAAAGGTTTGTTGTAGTGCAATGTTTTCCGCTCCTCACGCCACTACCTCACTTACCGATACGATGGCAGATTTTTTTGTAACCTGTGATAAATATTCTTTCCATGCAGCCATCTACTAATGCTGTGATTGATGTAAATAAAGTTTGGCCCAATATCCCTCCTCCAAGCACTCGGACTGCTCCCGTCCCAATATGCAACGGCTGTGGAACGCAAGGGGCTGCGCAGGAGGCTGCCCTCCTACTGGCTAATAATTTACGGAAAGCCTCACAAAAATACGGTAACTCTTTCCCCTCCATCTATAATACTTAAGTCTTCGATTAAAACACATTATGCACCGGTTACCATAAGTCAACAGTAGATGTGCTTTCTAGCATTTTGAGCCTTTTTTTTTTTTTTTTTTACCCTCTCCATAACTGCTTGTAGGATCACCAGACCTGGCAACTACCGGCCAAGTGCCAGAAAATTTGCCCCCTATTGGAGTTTTTTGGGACATAGAAAACTGCTCGGTTCCCAGCGGCCGCTCGGCTGTAGCAGTGGTGAAGCGAATTCGGGAGAGGCTTTTCAAAGGTCGCAGGGAAGCAGAGTTCATATGTGTCTGCGACATAAGTAAAGAGAACAAGGAGGTCATTGAGGAGCTTAACAATTGTCAGGTAAGCAGTCTTCAGATCTTTTATTTATCAAGCGTTATAGATTTTGTTTGACTCTTCTGCTCCTAGGGAAATACTCGCGTTTATTCCACATGCTGTCTTCTCAGGTAACAGTTGCTCACATCAATGCCACTGCGAAGAATGCTGCAGATGACAAACTCCGTCAAAGTCTGAGACGCTTTGCTGATACGCACACTTCTCCAGCCACTGTGGTTCTTGTTTCCAGTAAGTAACAAACTAAGATCTCCAGAAAAAACACTGCTCCCTTTCTCATAGCCTCCTTTATTAAAGATCAGCCATTTTTATTTTGTGTGTATGAGATTGGTTATTAGACTTAGAACACATTTCTTAAAATAGATGTCTCGTGCCACTAATATTGGGTATATTGGCTAATTAATAATTGTAACTGATCTGCTCTTGAAGAATAACATTTTTTGTACCACCTTACCAAATCTCCAAGCAAAACGGCTTTAGGTTCTGCATCTGACTTTTAATTTTATTCACAGCTGACGTCAACTTTGCTCTTGAGCTCAGTGATTTGAGACATCGGCATGGTTTTCATATCATACTTGTTCACAAGAACCAGGCTTCTGAGGCTCTGCTTCATCATGCACATGAGCTGATCCGCTTTGAAGAATTTATTTCTGACCTCCCTCCCAGATTACCTCTTAAAACACAGGTAAGGCTGTCCTTACGGGAATCTAATTAATTACACTTACGTGTGTTTAGAGTTTCTTAATGTTTTCAGCATGTCAAAGGAAGCATTGTAGGTCACTCTATATATAAACAATGTGAATGGTGTTGGTGACCACCTGTTGGAGTTGTTTAAAAAGCTACTTGGTGGTCTTATCACCAGAGCAGCTATTACGTACATCAAACAAATATCTGTTTGTGCTTGGAAAAATTTATATTTACATTTTTCTTTTTCTTCCATTCTCAGCAGTGCCATACTCTGTTATATGTTTATAACCTGCCAACCAACAGAGACTCTAAAAGTATCAGCAATCGCCTGAGACGTTTGTCTGATAACTGCGGTGGTAAAGTAATGAGTATATCTGGCAGTAGCGCCATCCTACGTTTTCTAAACCAGGATAGTGCAGAACGCGCACAGAAGCGGATGGAGAACGAGGATGTATTTGGTAACCGGATTAGTGTGTCATTCGTTCCTAAAAATAAGGAAGTGACGGACACGAAAAATTCAAATGGTGTCTCTGGTGATAAATCAAAGTCTCCCAAGAAAGCAAACAAGAACACCAAACTGTGCCTCACATTTAAAGAGCAGCACGACCAGTCAAATGCCAAAGCGGCTTCCAGCAAAGCAACGCATGGCTCTGTCACCAAAAGCTCAAATGTTAAAAGCCTACAGGTAATATGTTGTAAAATATTTCCAAGTCTTCTGTGTCCATCCCACGTTGGATATCTGGTCAAACCTCGAATAGTGTATTGTGTACTCATCTGGAGACCTCTACAGAAGGATATTGTCTTGTTGGAGGGATGCTATGCAAGATAAAAGTCCTTGAAAGAATGAGGGACCTCGTTATGTATATCAAAGATGAGGAAAGAGGGCATGTGAAACCTTTAAATACATAAAGGTGTTTGAAATAAACTTCCTTTCTGTATATTAAACTAAGAGCTTTAAACATGCATGCAATAGTCGTGTGGTTATCATGGTTTGAGGACTAAACCAAAGCCTAAGGTCTGAGTCTTTACATCAGGAAAAATGGGCAGACTAGATGGGCCAAATGGTCCTTATCTGCCGACTGGTTCTATGCTTTTATACCTGCACTGTTGCATGTCTGAAACACCTGTGCTTGCGTGATGGTGGAACCAAGTCGCTAGTCTGCGAACACAAGCCAAAATGTCCTTGGGCAGAATACTACTTTAAGAACTAGTAATTAATATTTAAGAAAAAAAAAACTTTGAAAGTGCTAGGTAACGTCATCAGTTGCATGCTTTTGTTTTTTGTCTTTTTTTAGGAACTGTGCCAAATCCAGTCCAAATCTAGCAATAGAAGTAATCCGCCCCAACAACATGAAAAAGAAAAGAGAAAAAATGGGGATAAACCCAACCCCCCAGTTCCCCAAAGTAACCAGATGTCTGCAGCTCATAAAAGCCTTGGGGTAGAAGAGCCCTCCTTTAAAAATATTCAAAAGTATGTGAAACATTGTCTGTCTGTGTGTTTAACAAGTGGTCATCCTATACCAGTTAAAAAAGAGGCAAAAGTCACTGCCAGAATATATAAATCTGATAACTGGGGGGGGGGGATATTAATACTGGGAAACATACAATCAGTTTTTAGATTGTAAATTGGCTCTTTTGGGAATACAGGTTAATTATCTGTGGGATGTTATCAGTGGCGTGTAGCTAACCCACTTACTCTCAGGCTACCTTTTAAGCAATTAACCGTAAACTTGCATTTTTAACAGTCCTACATTGGAATGTAGGTTTTTTTATATTTTTTTTATTTAATGGTTTCTTATTTCCACCTCACTCTGATTGTAAACTTCATAGGAGAGATGACTCTGATACCCGTGCAGACTCTCCTATGGAAAGTAGAGAGGAGGACGATGCATTTCAGATTAGTAATCCATCTGCCTTCAGCAAACTCGTAGGAACGAGGCAGCAGAGTCCTGTTAAAGAATCCCTACGATGCTGGTCTTCAAGGTAAACCCTACAGTGTGATAAAAAATGGTTACAATGTTACGTTTTCATTCTAAGGGTTTCTAAGCTGTCTGCTTAGCTTTCAGCACTCGCACTACTAACTGTATGACATTCTGCTTTCAATAGGAGTGCGTCCCCAAGCCGCTCAAACCGATCTTCACCGCTTGTTCCTAACCCATCTGGTGATGCAGACTTTGCTTTAGATCCATTTGCTAATGGTGTTGATATTCAAATTGGGAATCTGGACTACAGGATGTCGCGTAAAGAGCTCCTGCAAACCTTACGGGATATATTTTCCCGGCACGGAAAGGCAAGTATAGAATCTTTAAACTTGTCCTTTTAACTGTGTCTTGTGTGGGGGTTCCCTCCCCCCTCTTACTTTTGGCCACCGTTGCATTGAGTGTATGCTTGCTATTCTCAGTTAAAGCATGTCGAGCTCAGCCCTCATACTGACTATCAACTGAAAGCCACAGTTCAGATGGAAAACCTCCAAGAAGCTATTTGTGCTGTCAATAGTCTTCACAGATACAAAATTGGAAGCAAGAGAATACAGGTTTCCTTGGCTACAGGGGCTACAAATAAGTCTCTCTCCTTGCTAAGGTACGTGTGTTTTAAAATTTGTATAGTTCTCCAATGTTCTGCATAGCTTGCGACTAAATAGTGAGTTTCTTTTTGTTTTTTCCTAGTTTTGGAGCAATCTCTATTCTCCAAGATGCCCCAGCTTGCTGCCTCCCATTATTTAAATTCACAGAAATTTATGAGAAAAAGTAAGTATAAAGTTTTCGTTATACAGTTTTGCAGCTGATTTGGTCTTATGGTACAACCAACATTTGGCAACATTTTTTCCGCCAATATAACTTAACTGTAGATAAACGGCTGATAAGATTATGTATTAGTACAGGCATGTTTTAGTTGCGCCGGTGACAGATTGGTAGTCAACATGTAAGGGGGGGTTGCAAAACAGCATGCAAGTAGCAGCTAGTAAAGCCTTTTGAGCCAAAACATTGCATGCAAAACGCATAACATCTCCCATATGTTATATAAAGGAGGCAAAATGAACTGTCATAATCTTGAATTTTTATTAAGCTGTTTTTGTGCCCTTAAAGATAGTTACCCTGGGCAAACTGAATCACGGCATCCTGGTTAATCCTCAGTGCTTTGTGTAGAAACGATCTCCTATTACAACCCAATGTTTGAATGCCATTGTAAAACAGGGTATGGTTGTTTTTCCGTCTCCAGGTTTGGACACAAGCTTATTGTGTCAGATTTATACAGACTAACAGACACTGTTACAATCCGTGACCAGGGAAATGGACGATTGATCTGTCTGTTAGCCAGCATTCAGGCAAGACAAAGCCCGCTTGGATCTTCTCAATCGCATGACGGCTCATCTACTAACTGTAGTCCTGTTGTATTTGAAGAACTCGAGTACCATGAACCTGTTTGTAGGCAGCACTGTAAGAATAAAAAGTTCAGGTATGAAGTGAGAAATCGTTCATTTTTTGTCTTTGGCTTTATGTTCGCTTCATGTTTTGTGATTTCCCCAGCACTGAATGACTTCTGCCTCTGCCTGTCATCAGTCACTGGCCCCATTCAATAACTGAAAATACTTCTCATAGCTGGTGGTAAAAGGAGACCGGATCCTGCAGAACATGATGGCCTCTTCCTTGGCATACATACAAAGTGGTCATAATACCTATTTTACTTAATTTATGTTGGGTAGATTTAGTGTTAAAACTGTTACGTGGTCATTCTACATTACAATGGTGTTGGCATTTATGTACATTATGGGAGTTTTTCACATATCTGTGACTTCTCTTCCCCTCTCTCCCCAGTGAGCATGATTTTGACCCAGACTCATACATAATTCCGTATGTCATTATCTCTTTGAAGACTTTTGCTCCTCAAGTCCACAGTCTCTTGCAGACCCATGAGGGTACAATTCCTCTCTTGAGGTAAGAACCAACTTAATGAAAGCCACAGACGTTTTCCGGTTAAATAGAAATTCTAATTATTATATGAGGAGCTGCAAACCTTAGAAGAAAAACTTCATTTGTAGCAAGACTTCTAATGTTGCCTTATACTTTGGAAGGTCTTTTTGAAAACTAAACTGAGCTGTTCCAAGAAATTTTAGTGTATGGCTTCCTTTTTGTCAAATAAGGGACAAATGCATTTGGGGGAATTCTGCACAATGGACCATGCAAGCTTGCACCCATTTGTGTATTAAAGCACGTATGATGGCTGAAGTGTCCCTTCTATGGTGCAGCCCAAGCATTAATGACACTGCTGGCTTTTACTTGATGAAGTTAACAAGCTTTTATTTCTTTCAGCTTCCCTGATTGCTATGCTGCAGAGTTTGGAGCTCTTGTAGAGGTTCAGGAACAACAAGATGGAGTTCCTCTCGAACACCTGATAACCTGTATCCCTGGTGTGAACATTGCGTCGGCACAAAATGGCATAAAGGTTGTCAAATGGATACACAACAAGCCACCCCCTCCAAACACAGGTGGGTATCAAGGAGTGTCTTTGTGCCATAGCATGATGGAATCTGATGGTGGTCTCCAATAAAATGTTACAAGGCCTTGCAAGTGAGCCTATTGGTCACCTGCAGGGTCGCCAGAGGAAGACCCTGCAGGTGACCAAAAGGCTCACTCGCACGGCCTTTTCAATTCCTGATTTCCACTCTCGTTAACTCCTGCGATGCTGCGTTGGATAACAGGAGCAGAAATCTGTAGGTTACAAGGCCGTGCAAGCGACCAATAGGCTCACTCGCACGGCCCTTACCACTGGTTGCTATGCAGAAAAAGAAAATAGAACCTGGGACCCTGCTGCAACAGTTAAAAGTCCGTGCCAGCGACCAACAAAGTCGCTGGTACGGACATTTAACTTAGCATTATAACTTTGGGCAGAATGCTGTCCTCTATTGGTAAGATACATTAAGTAGCATTGTTCCATATGCTTGAAATTCAAAGTTATGCCACTCAATGTATCTTACCAATAGAGGGCAGCATTCTGCCCAAAGATACATTGTGCTCATTTGCATTTATTCAAATAAAATATATTCCCGTGATCCTTTCGTCTAACAATGTAATACAAAAAAACCCAAAATAAATAGAAAAAAAAAGCTTGCAAGTTCGACAGAATTAATGTCCGCGAGTTAGGACATTTAACTGTTGCAGCGGGGAGACCCACAGATCATGGGAATATATTTTATGTAAATAATAAATGAAGATGCGCACACTACCACATATGGCTAATATATCTTCGGGCAGAATTCTGCCCTCTATTGGTAAGATACATTGAGTAGCATAATAACTTAATTTTTTCCCCTGTTATCAGAATTCTATATAAAACTGGGAAACATACAATCAGTTTTTAGATTGTAAATTGGCTCTTTTGGGAATACAGGTTAATTAGCTGTGATGTTATGTGGCGTGTAGCTAAGCCACTTACTCTCAGGCTATATTTTGAGCAATTAACCGTAAACGTACATTTTTAACAGTCCTACGTTGGATTGTAGGGTTTTTTTGCGCCGAAGACTAAGAGCCCCCTGGTGCCCAAGTCTAGAAATAACTGCTACTGATCAAACCTTTGGCAGTTATTTCTTCTTGAGATATAAATAAGAGATATACTTCAGCAATAACAATGCTCTGCTATGGATCAAACCTTTATCAGAGTATTATTGTTATTGAAGTATATCCTACTTTTTTTTTTTTTTTTTTTTTTTTCCCCCTCTCCCCTCCCACAGCATATACAAGCCATTTGCGTGCGGTCCTGTAGTTCACTTTAAACCAGAAATTGTAATTGGTCTGTCCACATATCCTGGCAATGTAAAATGGTTTTCTACTAAAGGAAGTAATTTCATGTTTTTGCAAAACAAAATTAAATGTTGTAATTTTACTTTCGCAAAAATGTGCAAGATAAACTTTTTTTTATTTTCTTCTCTCCACTAGATCCATGGCTGTTGCGCTCTAAGAGCCCAGTTGGGAATCCCCAGTTGATTCAGTTCAGCCGTGAAGTGATTGATCTTTTGAAGAGTCAACCATGCTGTATAATGCCAGTAGCGAAATTCATCCCTACGTATCATCATCACTTTGCAAAGCAATGCCGCGTGTCAGATTATGGTTACTCTAAGCTGATGGAACTGTTAGAGGCCGTGCCTCACGTTTTGCAGGTTAGAAACACTGTTTTTTTTTTGTGTGTGTTTAACACCTAGCACTAAAATTCCAGTAATCATGGGCCTCTACTAGAGGACTCAGGGGTTTATAAGGCATCTGAGTGTTTTTATGAATACTATAATGGAACAAGCAGTGGGGTCAGACCAATAACCAGTTTGTGATGCCTCATATTCTATAAAATGCTGCATAGTTTTATTCTACTTTCCTGATTTGGCTCATAAGTCAATGACACAGTGTGGTTCTAGTTGAAGTATGTTATATAATATGAACGTTCAATTTATGACCTGTGCAGTGTGTAAAGATTCACTTTTAGAAGCTGTTGATAATTAGATTAGTAGAGTCAAAGCACTATTATCTAAACCGAATTATGGAGGATAGACAGGGGGGGGAAACTTGGGATCTGGTAAAAATCTACAAATAGAAACAAGATTACTGGTTTTGTGGCCATACTAAGAGCAAATAGCCAGTAAATCTCCAACAAGCCAAAATGTTTGTCTTAATGCGAAGATGTACCCCTCGTCCTCCTTATTTCCATAGATTCTTGGAATGGGCTCCAAGCGAATGTTAACTCTCACTCATAGAGCACAAGTGAAGCGCTTTACTCAAGATCTCCTGAAGCTTCTCAAGTCCCAGGCAAGCAAGCAGGTCGTTGTAAGGGAATTCTTACAAGCTTACCGCTGGTAAGTCTCCAGTAGTGTAGCTACATTATCCGTTATTTTGTTTAATGAAATTACATTGTTCTTATTCTGTTGTCGGTTGCCTTGTTTTTTGCTGTCTTAATATTTTTTGCGGTCCTCCTTTTTAGAGGGAGGGGGGGGAATATTCTGGCTGTTTCTGAAATATCTACAGTATAAATTCGACACATGTTTCTAAACCCAGCCATAAGAGTTGGAGATACAAACCAAACAGTATTTGGATGTGACGTCTGAAGTCATATTGATGATCCACTTATGTCTTCAGTGACATGAATATACAATAAGTGATCTGATTACCAAATAGGAATGCCTAACGCTTTAATGACACATAGGAGCCAAAACTATCAACTAGTCCTCCGTTTTTGAAGGACAGTGTCCCGTGTGTGTTCTGAAAATAACAATTTCATCCCTCCATAAAGTCCTATAGCTGATTTAAACTTGTGTGTGTGTGTATATATGTATGTATATATAGATATGTATATATATATAATTTTTGTTTTTTACAGGTGCTTTTCAAGAGACTGGGACGTAACAGAGTATGGTGTCTGTGAGCTGGCTGACATAGTATCAGAGATACCTGATACCACTATATGTTTGTCTCGGCAGGATAATGAGATTGTAATTTCTATTCCTAAACGAGGTATGGTGCCCAATAGCTGTCATGTGTTAAACCTCCCATACCTACATTAGCTTGCTCTTTAAATCTGTAAAATATATAATATGATTTTTTTTTTTCCCGCTCCCAAGAACGTACCCCTGAAGAAATAGAAAGAACAAAGCAGTTTTCTAAAGAAGTGATTGATCTATTGCGGCATCAACCCCATTTCCGCATGCCTTTTAATAAATTCATTCCGTCCTACCACCATCACTTTGGTCGCCAGTGCAAACTGACATATTACGGGTTTACAAAGCTGCTTGACCTCTTTGAAGCCATACCTGATGTTTTACACGTAAGTCTACTTGGTCAAACAGCCATTTTGTGGTGGTGGGGGGGGGGGAGAAAAGTACCCTAGTATGAAAACATAATTTTCTTTATTTTTTTAGGTCTTAGAATGTGGTGAGGAAAAAATTTTGACCCTGACAGAAATGGAGCGTGTTAAAGCTTTAGCTTCACAGCTTGTTAAACTTCTGCGCTCTCAAAAGGATAACTCCCTTGTGATGCCAGATTTGCTTACTGAATATAACAAGACGTTTGGTTACAGTCTGAGGCTTCACGAATATGATGTCAGCTCAGTCCCAGCTCTGATGCAGAAGCTCTGTCACGTTGTTAAGGCAAGTACATTCTCTGGAACAATGTCTTTCCTTTTGTTTGTGACATTGTGATGGGGTGTGCAAAAACAGAAAAAAAAATCAGCAAAACTTTGTTTGCCTATCTGTACCCAAAATATATTATAAAATTCTGCTTCTCAAAATGTTTTTTTTTTTATTTTATTCTAAGAAGGACAATATTGCTTAATTTTCTCACCATCAGGTCATGGACACTGCTTCTGGTAAGCAGATCCAATTGATTAACAGAAAGTCACTGCGAGTACTCACTGCCCAACTTCTCATACTGCTGATGTCCTGGGATGAATCGTCCTCGCTTACTGTTGACCAGCTTTGCAGACTGTACGAAAGTGTCCATGCCGTTCCTCTTAATCCATGTGAATATGGGTTTTTGTCCTTAACAGAACTCTTAAAAAGCCTTCCATACTTGGTTGAGGTACGTTGCTGAACCCAAATAGCTTTTTAAATGATCTTTAATGTCTGCTAAATGCTTAAAGGCAAGCACAGCTCCCCAAATATTACATCAAATGTACAAACTTTGCACTTCTGTTTTTGCTCTGAAAAATAGCCCTCGTCTTATATTCGGTCATTAAGATCCAGATCCACCGCAGCGCTGGGGGGATATAAGGCATTTCTGTAAGCAGAGTGGCATATAGGGGGTTAAAAGGGTATATCTGGGGGGGCAGAGTGGCGAGCCTGGGGGCAGATGTGTATAATTGGGAGGCAGGCTGGTAAATAAAAGGAAAAATTTTTCCCAATCAGTTTTTTTTTAAATGTGAAAAATAGTCTACATGTAAATATTTACTAGCAGAACATTTTCTTATAGGGTAGTCTTATATTCAGGCTCCCCCCAAATTAATAAAATTTGGGGGGGGGGGGTCATAATCCAGTAAAAAAAGTAAAAGTAACCGTGATACTGTTATATTCAACAGGTAGCGTCTTATTTCTTTTAGGGTGCTTCCTTGTCCGTCTTCATGAAGGACGTCGGGTATTTTTTTTTTTTCTAGGTGCTCTGAAGCAACTCTGCAGCCAGTGTGTTGTAGATGTAACGTTCCCGTCTCAATCTCCACAGGTACATGCGCATTCTTCTGATGAAGATCTTGTGCAGCTAACCGCCCTGTACATTTTTGCAAAGAACGTCCGTTCCCTCCTCCATACTTACCACTATCAGCAAATCTTCCTGCATGAATTCTCTACGGCGTATAGCAAGTATGTTGGAGAGCCGCTGCAGCCAAAGCAATATGGCTACAATAGCTTGGAGGAAATCTTGGCGGCGATACCACAGGTATGAACGCAAGTTACAGGTTCTGTTTTTGTTTTTTTTTTTCCCTGATGCCTTTGAAGTAATAGGCACGTCTTTTGATTGCAGGTTGTTTGGATAAAAGGACATGGACACAAGAGGATAGTTGTTCTTAAAAATGACATGAAGGGTAAGCACAATAAAATACCACTTTTATTGCAGGGACCATAGATAAATGGAGAACATGCAAATGACCTTGGTTACCTTAAATAAGGGAGTTCTGTATCTGCTTAGTTCTGCTTTTTCAAATAAAAGCTTGTTTAGTCGATCATTGCTTTTTGGTTTTCTTCTTTCACCTAGTTTGTCACCAAATGGACAAAGAACTCTTGTGCTTGAGTTCTCCTGTTGATCTGCTGTGTGCGCCTGTCCCGTCGTGCCTGCCTTCGCCTCAGCTGTACCCTGACCCTGTAGCACCGCCGTCTGATGACCTCATACAGTTTGAAGACCACTCTCATCTCTCAGGTTAGTCAGGTGCTTATGTGTATTACACATGTGTATAGTCACAACTTCATAAATGTAATGGAGGAGTCCAAAACTGTTATACGCTTTGATCACTGCCCCTCGCGTTCATACTGTATTCATGCATCATGCAAATAGGGCTGTACAGTCTTTTGTGCTTTTGATTGATGCTGTTGAGTAAAAAAGCATCTGGCATGGATATTTGATGCTTGAATTAACATGAATTGTCTCAAACGTACATGCATCGTTGGCTCTGACTGATTTATTTTAATCCCTTCCCACAGCCCCGACGCTTGCAGCCGAGGAAGCGTTGGAATATAGTCTCCCAAACGGGACACTGGCGAGTGACCACGAAGCTTCTACTTTATTGGAAAATAGCTCTGAGCCCCTGCTCTGTAACCCTGTCCCTGTGTTATCAAAGGCTGCCAGCGAATTGATCGGAAGCCCTGTTAAGAAACCCGTTCGAAATCGAGTCAGATTGGCAGCAAACTTCTCATTTGCCCCTGTAACAAAACTGTAAACGTCATGAGTGCACTTCTTTCCAAAGGTACATGAATCTAGGTTACGATACAATGCCCCATCCAGGGTATTGCTATTACGTCAATATACCTTACTCTAAGATGCCCCTACCATCTCTTGCATTAAGGTATACATTTGACACGAATCGTACAGGTTTTAGAAAATTGTAAACCTGTCAAACAACTGAAAGAAATCACATTTTATTTCTTCAAAGCCTCATCAATGATATTAATCCCAAACTGTAGTGTGTTTATGTAAAGAATTGTTTACGGAAATCATTTATGGCAGTATTAATCTTTAACGTACGATGTGTCTGCAAAGCATGCCACTTTTTTAACCCCCTTAGCCCATCGTGTGGCTTTTTTATTTGTAATTGTACTGCAGAACCATGGGACAAAGGGTTAAATACAATCATGCGTTGGTGAAAAGTCTTTTTGCATGTAAAACGGTGAATTTTTGTGTGTTTACACACTCTAAGGCCATTTCGGTGACTTGTAAGGGCAGCAAAACCCTATTTAAATAAGTTTGAAAGCTATATGGATTTGATTGACCACTCGGGTTTTTTGTTTTTTTGTAAAAAAACAAAACCTGTTTAGTCCTTTCTCATTTGCACTGAAGAGCTGACGATTACAATTGTTTTTTCTTTCATCATGTCTTGGGTTCCTTGAAATATGTTTCACTTTAGGCTCTTAGACTCGTTGCGTCACTGAAGAACCATGTATTGGGAGGATAGAACATTTGAAAACCAGGGAAGTTTACTGACTTTATATTTGTTGATATGCATGGACGTGCATAAATCCTGGAGAACGCAGCCATAAAATTGTAGTTTAGTGTTCTCTGCTACTGTAGATGTTGCCGTGTCTGCTGAAATGGAAGGCTCATCTTCAAGTGGAGTCACCAAGGTTTTTCTGCTTAACCTTGCTTTGGATTATCTTTTCTTTTTTAAGACTACTTCATAACCTGGGACGGGGGGAGGTATTGGTTTGGTGTGAGATGTCCTATTATCCTTTTTAACTGTCTGTTTTTATTCTTATTGCGTTCCTTGGGTTTTTTGCAAACCCTTGTGGATTTAGAAATATGTTTGCAATGTGTTTTCGGAGGGGAAGCAAGCCAGATTTGACTTAAAGGGGGAAAGAAACAGTGGAATTGACTTATTTTTGTCTGACTTGTTAACAGAAGGCCACCTACTCCTTCTGGGTTAACCTGGTCTTTACAATGGGTTGTATCTGCCAGGCTTGTGATGGTTTCTTGTAGTAGAACTTTTTTAAAGTTCTACATTAGATTTTTTTTCTCCCCATTTTGGGTTCTTTGCAATATGCTAGTAAAGATAGATGACATAGCCATTTATGAGTTTCTTTTAAATAATGGCTATAAATTTTACTTCCTACATTTTTTGCACAAGAATCTGTTTTTAAATACGTGGCCTTTCAGACTGGAAAATGTTGTAGCTACTGTGTTGACACAGAAATGTACTGGTTTGTGTGAGGTTTGGTTTTCTTTTTTCCCGGCACATCTAGGCTGTTGAGTCCTTCCTCAAAGGCACTTCCTCTGTAAACTTGGTGGTGGTCCTAAAAGTAATGCCCAGAATTTAGTTTTTTTTAGAATGCTTTTAACAAACAAATAATAATCTATTGTAACCTTATGCATGGACTTTGTCTTTCTAAGGTGGGCACGCGAATGAACGGTGGCTATCATTTTTCCCTTTTTGGCTTTAGCTGTAACTACAAGTCACCTGACATACTTTGTAGAACTAGAGCGCACTTAAACAAAGTAGTCGAACGCCATGGCATGGAGGTTATCCGAGTCGGTAAGGATTTTTATTTTGTCCTCAAAATCCTTCCCTTGTATCCAGCTTTGCGAGAAATGAAATCTGCTAGTTTGGTATGGATGTTGGCATACATACTGCAAAACAGTCTTTGTTCCAGTTTTTGTTTTTTTTTTAAAGTGGATTGAACAATTATGAGGCTGATTAAAATCTTTATTTTGAACAATAAACCTTTAACTTGTACCTAAGATATGGATATTTTCAAACTCGTGGGGCTTCAAATTATGCACTGTTTTTTTTGTTTTGTTTCTCTCTGTTCATCTGAAGTCTCAAATGCATTTTGTTTTGGGACCAAATTTGACATATCAATAAAAGTTAATTGCAAGCATCAATGAGTGGTCTTGAATTTTATTTTGTGCTATTAACTTTTTTTTATATTTTTATATATGTTTGTTTAGTAGTGTTTGTAATTTTAAACCCTTAAGCGACTGAGTGAAACCGGTTCAACTGTTGGGACATTTATGTTAGAGGTAGCCAGCGGTACAAACCTTTACAGGGAAGAGAGGAGATTTTAAATATTTGTATTAAAAATAAAACTGGACACTTAAATGCAACTGTTCCTTTAATTGTACTAGTGGCTCCCACAATATAGCAGCGTATTAACTTTAGACATTTTAGAGTAGAGTTCTCGCTCAGTTTCTTTGGTTTTTGTTGTATTGGTAACTTTTTTTTTTTTTTTTTTATATCCATGTGTCTGGAGTTACGGGCTGAGGCAACAGTCTCATCTGTACAGCTGCGACCTGGAGAACCCTCTACCACACACTACAGGCTTGACTTTCTCAACCTGGATGCTAAATTTGGGACGCAAAAGAATTCCCAAATTTATAATTTTAGCTTTCCGCATGTCCATTGAGTTCCTTTTATGTATTCAAATGTTTCCATCACATTCACGGTTTTCTCTAATCCAAGCTATCCATATTGAGCTCCCTTAGTCTTTTCTGATCATTTCTATCATGCAAACCATTTACAATTTTAGGAGCTTTTCTGGGGTCTGCAGAACTGTACCCAATACTGTAAGTGATGTCTGAATAAGAAACTTTAAGGGGCTACTACCACCTTTTATTGTACCGACCAGCACCCTGTTTGCATTGCCTGTCTACTTAAGTCCTTAAGAACAATCCCTATTAAATATTCACAGCTCAGTACCCTTTATACAGTAATATACGTTTAGAGCCCAGACATGTTATTGAACTGCAGCTGCTACGCTTTTGTCCCTTGTTTTATTTACTTAAATTAGTCATTTGGTGTAGTCTACCCTGTTGCAGACTTTTTTTCCCCCTCTAATCTCAACTTTAACTATGAGACTTTTTGTAATATTAAAGGGATTGGGTACCGGTACACATGAATGAGGTACCCTATAATTAAAAATCGCCTTCTGTATCCTGTCATTTAATCACTGCCTTAACTATTCAACTATTTTAACATGTAAGCACTTAGTTTTTAAATGCACCCTGAAATCTAGATAGGGTAACTTTAAAATAGATCAAGGAGGTATTTTTGTTATGTCTTCAGGCAGCTGCCTATTAGCCATTTGTTCTAGCCTTTTTTTTTTTTTTTTTTTTTCTTTAAATCTACTAGCCAAACACCCTGGCTATTATACGTCCTTGTGGTAAATAATAAAATGGCTCAGTCTTAATTACTTAACTGGTCACTGCCTCTAATGAAAGTATCCTGAGGAACAGACTTTATGGAGCATTGCCATAAAGAATTTAGGCTTAGTAACGTGTTGGAGAATAGGTCACCCAATATATCACATGACCAACAACAATGGCAGCCTCCAGGTCTGCAGATAAAGGATGTTTATTGGAACAAAATGACACAAAACCCATCTTTATGTCTGCACAGGCAGACATTACTGTGTACAGCGCTGGATTTTATACTCCGAGAAATACAAATGGGACTTCCCTTTTAAACTTGGATACATCGGATAGATAGGGATGGTAGGCACTTTCAATGAAAAGCCTAAGACTACAAATAATTTATGTGTTAATGATAAACACCACATGAACAAACTAATTTTACTTCATACCAAAACATGACCGCAATTGCTTGTTTCATTTTGTTCATCGCCACCTAAGAACAGCAGATTAAATGCAAACAGAGAATAAATATTACGACTGTATAATTACGTTTTGAAATCCACGTCGGTACAAACATATTTTTAGCTGGACGTCACAGTATAGGATGGCCTATAGGTATATGCATTGACTGCTTTAACATACACTGAGGTTCAAATGTGCAAGGAATATGCATAACAAGGTATACAAAGTGCTAGATTTCTAACTGAATGTTACTTGGTGAAATGTCTCGGATTCAAAAGTGTTTCAATGCAACTCCAGGAAAAGACAAAATATGGGTAAGGATGACCTGTAATATGTAATTGTTGTGTTCGTTGCTATCTCATAATATCTATCCCGTATAGGCAATAAAAGCTTTCAAAAATATTAAAAAATATTTTCTATTCAATTTTTACTTGTATCTTTTTTTTTTACTTTGCTAACTGAATATTGATAGAGCTTTCCTGCTAGAACTCACAGCAGTGAAACATTTAAACGAGAGTAGGGTTTACATTAAGAACTGCCCCGTTGTTGTTGCTGCGTGTTGATTGCGTCACTGGGTGCCAGACCTCAGACTGCTACTTCTACTAACTAATCACTCAAGCTGTTACGAATCAGTAAAGGTTGCTGGCGGGTATAAGAATATACATAATATTCTTGTTTGACGCTCCCCTCCCAAACATGCTTGTTGAGTGATCCATGCGACAGTGAGGGATTCACTATTGATATACTATTGGCAAATGTTACTGTATCTACAGTACATACAGTTCTGGTTCTCAAAATCCATGTTTGATGACACCAGTATCCCAACAAAGCATTCTGATGGCTCATCGGGGGCCTGTGGGCTACATAATGCTGCACTGAGTGGTCCCGCAGCAGTCTTTAAGGATGGCCATTCCTGTTTTTGTGATGGAAGGTTTGATCGGAGGGAGTTCTGTTTTCTTCTCTGGGGCAGTACCTGTGAGAATTGGAAACAGGTTTTTACTAGTTTGCAATTTCGATCATTCTCTGGCTTGTAAGTAACATGCTTCACAGTGATTAATCAATTAATTAATCGGGTCTATTTACCAAAGATGGGGTTAATACAACAGAATAGCTTGGTTGGCCCTATATAAAGCATAGTTAAGTCAATGAAATGTCTTGTCTCATCACCAAATATACATCATGCAGGGATGTTCTAAAATATAACGCTAGACATTACAACACTTTAGATATCAATTAAAGCTTTAATTTCAGGTTTATTTTATATAATATAATTTAAAACTTAACCGATACAGACTCTTTTATACTTCTAGAAACCAAAAAGCTACACCAATGTTCGACAATAAAATGAAATGTGTCACCGCTGTGATATATTTCATGTATTGGGGGAATCGACTCTATTGTATTAAATCCTAATCCCTATGGGGGCTGGAACGGTTATAAAGAACATCTAATGAACGTGAAACGCTCCTCAAGTACTTACTGGCAGTGGGCCTTGTTACTTTGTCTAGGGGCTTTAATTTGATACGCAGGAAATCTGCAATTTCCTTGTCTTCTTCTTTTTCCCTGGGAAAAGAAAGTAACGACGTACAGAAAAGAATTATCCTTTGTGCAAACAGTATTTACAAAAGTAGAACAACTTTGATGCCAAAGCCATTAAGTGAGTTCGCATTGGAGCCAATGGCCTTCTTAATACAATAGTTATACTAAATAAACTAAATAATTTAATGCTGACAAATGTTAACTAACTTTTTAATGGAAGAGCGCTATACCATATAGAATATAACCAAGAGACTTTAGAGCTGTGTTACCCAACGCATAGTGTGAGCCGAACAACTTCTCGCCTCCACCTTTATAGCCCTGTTCACTAAACATGCAGTTCACAGGAGAGTTTGCAGTTTTATTTTAGTGACTTTACTTTATGTTCCAAAGGATCAGCCCCAGTGAGGTTCAGCGTTGATAGGAACTGATACTTGTTTGGAGGTATGATGGCGATTGAACTATTCTGATGGTAGTATTCTTGCAGGCCCTGGCAGCTGTTGAGGGAGGCCAAGTTATAGGTCCCTTGTTGTATTCCCTTGTTGTATTCATCCAGATTGACAGTTGCCTCTTATTGTCATGGACTTAATTATGAAGTCAACCTACATGCGCCCAAGAACCCTTACCTTAATCTTTCTACCTCAGCGTCATCCACGAGAAAATCCCTCTTCTGCACCAGCTTCTGGATCTTCTGAATCAACTCGTCTTCCCTTTGCTTCTGTTGGCTTGTTTTATCTTTTTCTACAAAAAAACCAAAATTCATGCAGATAAAAAAAGTTAGTCCTGCACTTCAACGTATGCGATCATATAACGTAGACCCCTTTCTAACTAAATCTCATAATTTTTTTGTGCTGCTGCAGATAAGCAGATTTTTTGCTTGCAGCCGGATACGGGTTGTATTACGTTATAGATTGCAAAAATATTGTGGCAAAGAGAAAAGAATCACCTAATTGATAAAATTCTGAAAACATTTTGCATTCTGGAAAATCACCCTCCTAAACCTTATAATCTACCAATCATAATTTTTAAAAATACCCAAGCACACAAAATAGTGGTTTCTAGCATTTAGTTGTATATGTGTTATGTCGCATTCCCTCCCACAGAAAATAAAGATAAATTATGATATATACACAGTGTATTTATTATGTTATATATAGTTATATAATATAGATAGCAATTTATTTGTAAGAGGCATCAAATACTTGTTGGAGAGGGAAATGTTGATGAAATAATCATGTTTTTACCTTTTTTTGCCAATGTTAAAAATAAATGCAGGTTAAAATTTCCTGGATGAATGGAGTGATATCACCATCTCAGCGTGATACCCGCGGCTCCTGCTGGGAATTGTTTCAGTTGGATAACAACTGCCGTGAGAATTACTAAAGATATACACAATGGTGAAATAACCAGGCTTAACAAAGGGGCTCATTACTGCAAACGTCTCTACGAAGTGCAATAAAGTACCTCGACTGAGCTTTTTCACATTTATTTCTTTAGGAGAACTCATATTTTTTGTTAGTTATATAACTGTCCCTACATGTGATATGGCCTGTTAAAACGCTAATGTTTCAGTACCATGGATGTCACCTATGGTGTTAACTACAGTGTGTGGGATATATGAAGTCACAGAAGAGGGATCAGTTACTTAATCAAGTTGAGGCATCCCTCATAATGCAGGGAAGCAATTTATAGATGGCGGTCGGCAACATGTACATCTGTCTACGAAAAAATGGTCCATATGGAACCCTAGTCATGCCAGGGTTTGGTGTTGGAGAACACAGGCTAGGGGAGAATCACTTTTATATGCATACATTCTCTTTTTATAGGAGTTAACTATTCTCTTCCTCCTACCCCTACTCAGTAGGAGCTGACCTTGTGCTTTACCCCCCGTTTGAGTCAATGGGAGGTCAACTTACATACCTGAGAATGGTTTCCTCCAAACTCCAAAGTATGTAAGGACTGATTTTAATTGGTGCTCAATTTGCATAAATGAGAGTTGGGCTATCAGGCACTACTCAGCATGCACAGTAGAAGTAGTCGATATTGTAGTCAGAATTCTAATTTTTGGAACTCCTATAAAAAGTTCACAAATGCACCGATTTGCATGAAGTAGAATTCATTGGAGTCCATCCAAAATAGACTCTAATAGACCAAAATCCAAAATAGACCTTTTTCAGGCCAATGGTTGCCTGAGGACTTAGGGTCGGCCGGTGGCAGCATGTGCGTGGCCACGCTTCATGATTTTATGCTCATGTAGAAGGTGGTACACTCCAGCCTGGTGTGTCAGATGGTCAGACCAGGCCTACTTTCATGTGCCATAACTTTGAAATAAGTTAGTTTTTCACACTAAGTTATAATAAAATGCATTTGAATGCTTAAGTATTACATTTACCTCTTACTTTTTTGATTCAACATTATCAATTGATGATCCTCACCGGAAACCGCTACAACGGCACATTGAAAATAAAGACTTGCTAAGCCATAGGCATAAAATACACTAAGTATTTCTGTAACTTCACATCAGCAGGACGTCTTACGAGGTAAATTGGGAAATCCGGACACCATTACTGTTTCTGCTTCATAAACTTTTAATATATACACATTATATGGTATAGCTGCATGAAATGCATCCTAACATACCCGTTTGATATCTCAGCTTGACGTTATGAAGAACTTATTCCGAAATGAGTGAGATGGGATTTGCCTGTGGCTTTCTGTTCCTTCCTACATTAAGCTTTAGAGCACTTGGGGTTTTTAGCTGATGTAGATAGGGCTCCCTAATTCTATGGAAATTCCAGCAGTTCTCAGTGAGAAACCAGAAATTTAATTGAAGATAGCTAATCAGCAACAAATTACATCAAAAATGGAACATTAATTCCTTCATTTCCTTGATAGCAAAAGAAGCAAGAAAGTTTAGCGTCAGATCAATTGGACTTCTCTTTAGAAAAACATTTATGTGTTCACAAAAATCCTACATTATACAGTTCAATCCTGTAATTAAATGATGTAATAATCATAACATATTAAAATAAGAAATACATATGTATTCTTGGCTCAAACACACACTCAGTCCAACACCACACTCTAACACACATTCCAACAATACACATCGACATCCGTTACATTGAAACATGGTACACTAACACACACTCTAACACTATGCATTAACACCCTAACACTGTACATTGACACTCACACACAGTCAAGCACTGTACACTGACACTCTTCTGCTACTCTTCTACCCGAGGCCACGTGACCCTAGCAAGCCCAGCTCTCTCTTTGGTTAGTTGCAAATTATATTGTTTTACCCTTTTTTGTTATGATTATACACTAAATGCGTTTTTTTTAATTCTGTACATTTCTGGTAACAAAAAAATAATGGTCAATTATATTATGGTTGAGTTGCCCTAAACGTGTATTTGGGAGAAAAAAAACCTGTGTAATAAAATCAAGTTGCATCAAATCTGCAACATCTTTTTCATGCTCGATACAATTCTGCATGATAGACAATCAATTGTGAATTCTGATGAGGACCAGAAATAGCCAGCCATTAACTTGATTGATATCAACTGTTTCAAAAGGCATTTCTTTACTTTACAGCCTTCATTTAGGATCCTCCATTATATATAACCATAGATCCAACAGCAATCATTATTTGATATACTCCAAACATTCTGAATGGTGAAAAAGAGCTGAATTTACTAAAAGCAAAGTTAGACTGAAATATTGACATTAAGGTATTAGCTATACAATTTAAAGGCTCAGGTTGGCCTTTTTGGAGGATTTATTGTACTGCAACACAGCCCTTGGTGAATTGAAGCCATTATCACCCCCGGGAGTTTTTTTCTTGCAAATACAAATTGTTATGAGAAGATGGACTCATCTTCTAAGAAGCTGGATAAAGCTGCTTGGTCCAAGATACTGGCTTTATTTTAGAAATGGACTGTTTAATCAGAGTAAATACCGTAAGGATCTTTCCTTGAGTTAAAGGAACAGCTGGACAATGTCACAGAAAAAAATACTGGACTAAAAAATCTACTATGTTCCAATGACATTTTGATTACCAAAATGTCTACATGTTGATTTCTGCTGTTTTCAATGACGCATTTTAGATATACGATGATAGGAGCAGTACGAGCTATGTGTGTGTGTCTAATATTCACTGGGGATGTTGGATTTTCAGAACAAACTGAGCAAATTATGTGTGCATCTCCCAATAGTCCAACTCTGTGCCTTACAGACTGTGGCAGTTCGGAGAGATTGATCACAATGTTCCTATACGTGTGTATTTGTATTGACTTGGAATGTCCCAGAGATGAAGATAAAAACCACCATATATTTTTTTGTAAAGGAAACCTATCATTTCTTTAAAGTGCAACTATACTGTGATCAGCAAGCAGGTCTCCATTGACTGGCATCGCTGATAGCAGTGCATACAATCAGCCAGTGGGGGGCAATCAGATACCCGGCAGGGTCTAGACAGGCCCTCCCTGATCTCCCGTGCAGCGGTACATCCTAATGGCCAACTTGCCACAGTTTTTTTGAAGGGGTTCAAGAAACCAAAGCTATTTTTCCAACACAGCTAAAACTTTGAGAAGGCAGCTTGTAATTTAGAAGTGCTTCTTCAGGGAGACCGCCAGTGCATGGAAATGGTGATCCAGTCGCCCATGGTCACTGACTTCTGCAAAAAATGGGTCTATAAGTTCTGGGATTCAACGTAAAAGTAATTGTAACTAATTTTATCTCTTTTCTTGTAATGAATAATTCCGATCTACATCTCTTATCACAACATACTCTCCTAACTGCTCTGAGAGAGTGACAATGTTCCTCAAGCATTATCTCCCCACTCAAGGCTCTCGGATTTGTCCTGTGCTGTATTAATTCCCTGGAATCCCCTTCTTTATTCTGTCAGACTCTCCCTTGCTTATTCTAACCTTAAACACCTTAAAAACTATGAAAATATACAACCTATACTCCTAATACCAAACAACCTGCATTCTGAAAGAAATAATCTATTCTTCCACCTTCATGATCTACTGACTTATCCACATTGATACATTAGATCTTGTCATACTTTATCACTTTATCTGCCTGTTGCCACATTTATACTCACCCCCTTTTCCATATATGACTTCCATGATTTTATTGTTAGCTACATAGTGAAAGCATTTTATTGCTTGCATGTTGTGTCTCTGGATAACTAAATCAAGATACACCCTATAGACATATATTTCTTACCGATTCTGCCATAGATATAGAGGTGCTGCTACAGATGGCACTGGCATGACTCCTTGTTCCATGGGATGTCATGTCACGCTTTCTTCAGATTGTTACATGATTATTATTACGTGATTTTTTTATTTCTATAGTTAGCACAAATGTTGGATGTGTGCACAAGAACATCTTAATAAGGTAGAGTAGTGTGCTAGCTGGAGCTCAGCTAAGCATATTCTGAATACGGTAATACTTTGGAGTCTGTGTCTTCTTACTTATACTGTTAATCCAAACGACTGCTTCCCGTTAATTTAGAATGAGCTTTTGTAAATATGCTGCTTCCCCAGCAACCTAAAAATGTGGTTAGAATGTTCTGCTCATATCAAGTGGATGGATTACACAAGACACACTTTATAAAGTTTTTTATGCATAAATGTTTTGGGGAAAATGATTTCCCTATAGATGATGATGATGCCTTCATATATATATATCTATTTTTGTTCATGAAATTAGGTTGGAAAATATGTGTGATGCCAGGAGCAACATCTCATTGATTCCTAGAGCCTTCAAGGTTGACAGCTTTGTGTTCTGTAGCTCACATGGGCAATGCTGAGGGATATAAAGTAATCACATTTCCACAAATGTGTACACAGGCAAGAAATTACATTTATGATCCAGACGAGGAGCTTTCAATTTTATCTAATCTTTTAAATGGAAATATTTCCATAAACTAAGACTAGCATACAAGCCATCGATGCCATGAGACAACCTGGTAGCTTAGATCAGCAAAGCGTCCACTAGCTTTCTACCCAACTCCCAATAAATCTCAGTCCCTTCTAACTCCATAGTGGCATAAGATGTGGATTGAGCTTTGAACACCTTGGACTTATAAGAAATGTCAAGGGAAAAAATCTCAGAGAAAAAAAACATAAAATTTGACATTACATGAGAACTATTTGGCTCTGTACTATATGTACTCTGCTCGTTTTTCCTGCTATAAAGACTGAGACCTTACTCAGACCTGGGTCTCTTCTTAGATTCAGGATAGCCATATGTCTATGTCATGCATGTTCATATTTCCTTACTTTATTAACCTCTACAACTTCTCATAGTAGGCTTATCTACCATCCTCTCAGTAATGTAAAAAAGATGCTGGACACATATCTAGGGTTTGTAGATAATATGATGCCCATCCCCAAACCTTGCAATAGGCAGACCTAGAAAATACACAAATCATTCACCTGTACGCAGCCATGGCTGACTGATCACCTTGAAACATGGATCACTCAGTTTTTAGTCACAGCATGTCCCTCTGGGACACATCCATCTGTCTCCACCATATCAGAACATATGTATAAAAATTATTAACAGGCCATGTATTATTGTATTGCTGATAATATAGGTGTTGTAAAGTAACAATTTAGCGCTATATATTTATCATAAAATCTCTTAAAGGTGATGGAGCCAAGTGTGAAATGGGCCCAGCAAAACCACAGCCCAACTTGCCACGCACCATTCATGAGCCATGCAGACAACAAACATTGAAGACTTGGTTCCTACCTATCCTACCGAGCTGGGCTGATCCTTATTTGTGTTATCACAAGACTTCTTTATCATATACTCTACGAACCCCATTATACAAATCATAGAGGTACATCTATGTGTTTAACATCTATATAGCTAAATGTTACATTTATGGGAAAAGGTGATTTCTTAATCATTTCACATGAAGCTAATTATCAGGTTGCAGAATGCTCTCACAATTTGGAATTAGACAGCTGTCCACGGTCTCCATGATCATTATTTTGAACTGAATGACAAATGAACATGGTATTTATGTTAGTATAAAGTTTTACTTAAAATAAAAAATTGGCTTAAACCAACGTTAATATGAGATACTGATACGTTATTCTTACCTTAGCTAATCTAATACTAGTTTCTTTGCTAGAACAACTTTTATTTATATTATTTTTCCCACTTTGTTCACAGGGTGCCAAGACTAAAAAAAATTATAACTGACAGGTCACAATTATTTAAGTACTAAACTGCAAAAAGAACCAATTACCTGGGATGTCTACTAAATTCTGCAGTTCTTGTTTCAGGCTCATAATTTCCTTGCACAGCTGAATGTCATCAATCCTGTTTTAAAAAGAGAGAAAGATGAAAACGTTATTGCTTCTTTAATTCCGTCCCATGCGTTTGCTTAACAAGACATGGAATAAAGAATGACGGGCACAAAACACCTTATGACCCTCGAGCTAGAGAGGGAAATCTTTTCATTGCTTCTCATAGATCAAGTGCCTAAGAAAATCTATGGTCTGGAATCCCATAGATTGCAAAGGAAAACATAAAGCATTAAACACAAACCTATTTAAACACCATAGGACAGCACAACCATTCACCCTAACACCATCCAACTACACATACATACACACTCTCCTCCACTCCTAGAATCTACTAACCCCTGACATCATACTCCGACACACTCATGCATTACACCATACATGTACACACACACTCTAGCACCATTAAACACGTACTAAAACACAAACCTATTTAAACACCATAGAACAGCACACCCATTCACACTAACACCATACAATTACACATACATACACACTCTCCTCCACTCCTATAATCTACTAACCACTGACATCATACTCCAACACACTCATGCATAACATCATACAGAACCCTTGGGAGTAGGGCGCAGCTAGGCGGACAAAGGCCATGTGTGAGTGTGGGGGAAGTATAGTAAATTGGGGGGAGGTGGCTAGTGGTGTGATAGTGAGGAGGGGAGGAGCCCAGTCTAGTAGGACATATAATGGTGCCACCTCCCATCACCCACTTTGAAAGCCATGGCTTGGTAACAGATTCCCACCCGCCCTGCCTCTTATTGCTTGGTTTGTTTTGTATGCTAATGCTATTTTTATTGTCACAGCTGGCGGGGGTGTCCTTGCCAATCAGGGTGGTTCAGGAGGTGACGGGGCTATCCCTCCCCTAGCCACTGAGCTAAAAGCTGGCTAGTGGTTGGCACTCATTGGAGGTAAGGACAGGATTGGAGGCTGATTGGTTTGTTGGACAAGGGGGGAGGGGATGCACCTGAATACTTCTTTTATGTCATTGTTAATGACGGTTGGCAAGGACGAGTTATTATATATAAATATGTTTTATGTTAAAGTGAACAAAATTTTAATATTGGTGATATATAATATTGGTGATTGGTAATATACGCTTTTTCACCATAGAATATATGTGTCTCTGGTATTTAACAATGGGTTGGCATTGTTGGAATCTCTATACACTGTACCCACTACCTTCGCACATGCACGCACACACTCTAGCACCATACACTTAAAACATACATACATACATACATACATACAAACATACACACACACACTTCCTCTCTATCATCTCTCCTTCTTGAGTGCAGAACCTTTATCTTTAGCTCATTACGTGACCCAGCTGGGCACCTCGGTTATAACTTAGCTCAATATTCCCTGGTTTTATCTAATTTTCTCTATTCAATTACTTGTCATAGATTTATCTATGGAGTTGAAACCAGCCAAGTTTCTTAATATAAATGTGGCTACATTAGTCAGAATCTGGAATCTCTCGGGAAAAATTGAAACCCGTATTTGACTGTTGCTTATCTTTTTGTCCAGTTCTGTATATGTATGTATCATACAGCAGAGAAACATCTATTATACCTTCTTTCTGTTTCTTTCCTAATGTTCCATTACCTATTTCTATGTAGAAAAATAAACTTGATTTACTAACAACGGATGGAGAAAGCAAACTTCCCAATACAAGAAATGCTATGTCTACTAACAGATATTTAATAAGCATGAAATAAATACAGATCCCGAGTAATCTTCGCTTTGTAGGCTACGGTTATGTTTCTTATATGCTGTGCTTACTATACATATATTTCAACAAGGTGATACTTTTTGCACACTAAAATATTTTCTGGCTGTGAGTTTTAGTGGCTTTGGTATTTCAGCAAAAAAAATTAAAAGATAGATGGAAAGTTGTGCCTTACATACAATAAAGTATGAGCCAGATGATTTAGATTTTTGCCTTTCTGTTGAAATATCTGCTGGGGGGTGAAGGATGAAACAGAAAGTAAAATGCGGACTGGGAGGTGGCAGATAATGGAACAATTGGGGAAAATTCTAGGTTGAAAGATTGTGAAATAAGCTGGGAAGCAAGGCTGGGTTGAAAGAAAACGGCCCATTTGACAAAAATGACCCTGACATATGGCTCAAATAAATTGCTCATTGTTCTATTGATCTATCAAACTATCTATGATAGTTCTTAAATGAAAAGTTCTACGATGGAATAACGTATGTTGAGACTGTAGTCAGCTGTTGTCACGTTGTCAAACCTTCTATAAATGCATACTTTGTTACGCCATAAATAAAAGTGTTGGCTTTGTTGGATTTAGGAATAGCGCCCAAGCTCACGATACGCATCAAAGCATTTTACAAAGAACACATCGACAGAGATGAGATTGTCACCTTGATGAAAGGTAAAATAATCAGTATATATTCCTAAGTGGCCTTTATTTCCTTTTGTATACGACACAGACTTCCGAGGCACTTGTAATCTCCTATGTATCACAACAGATCAAATGCTCTGTGTGGTGGAATCAACATCATTAAAATTCTCCTGCTGCTCGGAACCAAATCTTGAATGATCCAGCTGGTTTCATTTGCCTCTGAGCCATGTAGAGCAGTAATAACAAGACACAATGAACCCTGAATATGCATCGTACCATGTTTCTTTTCTTCTGCACATTTTAATAACAAAAAAAGAAATACATTTTGGAAATGTAATTTGATACGTTTTACAGTTTAATTACAAAAAAAATAAGCTGAGCTTTGGGCACCAAGAGAAAGAACCAAACCACCTGTTAAGGTAAGAAGATTCCACCAGACAAAATAGTTTGCTATTCATAAGATATAGAATTCTACTAATATTTCAGCAGGGGATGGTTATTAAAATATTCTTAAAACATATTTTTACTCCATGAAGGTTTTCAACATGCGGAAGGTGTACTCCATGGAGCTAGGGGCCCTGGTGGATTAGCACATGGCTTTTGGCCCCCGGCAGCGAAAATACATAAACACACACACATACCCATACAATCACACACTCATTCACCGTTACTTATACTTTGGACCCCTGGCTCTACTTCTCCTCAATAGTATTTTATGCCATATACACGTGTAATGACGATTGGTATTGAGGACTATCAATAGTTATCTAGTGTGTGAACAGGGACATGTAGAACCTATGACTGCTCTCATCGCTCCTGCTGTCAGTCCCCCATGTAAATGTTGGTTACTGGGATATCACAAGCCAGTCCACGCCAATCTGTGTCACTTAATGCCATATAATAAATATATATATATGTAATGAAACATTAACATATATCAGATATGTATTACTCAGAGTTGGAGTGAGATCTCGGCAATCTGTTGTGCACAGTGATGGCTGAGCATTCCTATGAACCCAGTAACATTGAGATAAACAGACAGCTCCATGACTCACGCAACATATGTTCTCTCTCGCCTTCACTGAATGTCAATGCTGAGCTCATAACATCTTAAGTGTAGGATGCACAAAAACATGAAAGTTAACAAGTTTAGCCCATGAAACCATTTTGTGTTTACAATAAATAACCTACTGTGTTTTTCATGCAATAACAAAATGAAAAGCTGAGATTTACTATTATAGATTGATTTATGTAGTTCCATCGTGTTGTTTATTGGGTAAAAGGAGCATAACAGGTAGCGCATCCTATAATAATTTGTACAGAGACTTCATGATCTTAAATGGAAAGTCTAATGTCTAATGTCCCTGACATCACTACTACAGATCAATCAATGCATGTAAACTATCCTAACCCTCTGTAAATACTTGAATATAATGCTAACATTTTATGTATACATATATTCAAGGGGTAAGACAAAACTAGAAGAGTTAGGCCAGGACAAACTGATTAATTAGATAAAGAGGGCCCTGCTTGCAAGCTTACAATCTAGAAGAAATGGGGGATAAAGACACATAAAGTGTGGAGAAAGGAAGAGAAAGTGTTGTAGATGGATGCGTGAACAGAGAGCAACATGGGGAAAACAGGAATAGACAGCCTATATTCTTTTCGGGAAAGGCTTCCCCCAAGATTTTTGAGTATGTCTCTGAGAATTGGTGCACATATTTGTAAGGTTAGGCACTGATGTTGGACGAGACGGCCTGACTCGCAATCACCGTTCTGGTTCATCGTAAATGCATTCAGTGGGGTTGAGGTCAGGGCTCTGTGTGGGTCAGTCAAGTTCTTCTACATCAAACTCAACCAACCATGTCTTCATAGATCTTGCTTTGTGCTCTGGAGCACAGTCATACTGGAATAGAAAAAGACCTTCCCCAAATTTGGACATTGTCCAAAATGTCTTTGTATGCTGTAGAAGTACCATTACCTTCACTGGAACTAAGGGGCCCAAACCCTGGAAAACAAACCAGACCATTATCCTCCTCCACCAAACTTTACAGTAGACGCCATGCATTCCGGTAGGTAGTGATCTCCTGCCAGACCCAGATTTATCCATCAGACTATCAGATAGTGAAGCGTGATTCATCACTCCAGAGAACATGTTTCCACCGCTCCAGAGCCCAGTGGCGCTGTGCTTTACACCACTCGATCCAACGTTGTGCGATTTGCATAGTGATCTTCAGATTGTGTGCCGCTGCCTGGCCGTGGAAACCCACTTCATGAAGCTCCCTGCGCACAGTGCTTGATATAAAAGAATGACAAGTAAAAGCAGAGCGCTACTGTCACTAGTAGAAATAGTATATAGAATCCAGCGATAATTTGACATTTTAAAAATACCATACTATTGTTTAAGCTTACAATGTAACTCATAAACAACAAGACAATATTTTTGCTTATGCCGGTGTTGCCACCCACTGTTCCCACAATAGACGATGAACCCATATAAAGGGGTGCTCTACGGAGATTACAAATAGCAGAAGCAGAGAGATAATTGTTTTACATCTCAACAGTCTGAAGCCAGGTTAAAACCTCTATAGTCTTTCAAATGAATACAGCAGTCATTGTATGTAATGCCAACATAATAACCGCAGCACAAATTTACCACTAATTTATTGCGTGACTTTTTCCAGTTCAGTCTCATAATCTTTATTAGACAATGATTAAATTGGAGATGAAAAGCCAAAAGATCTCTGCAACCATACATCTATATACATATATAAAAGCCTTGATGCTACTCTGTGCCTACAACGCTGTCGTTCACAGCCTCATAGACACAGAACGTGGGCTGTAAGGTGAAGAACGTCTACTGCTGAGACAGCTGGACGGACCAACGGACACAAAACCTCTCCCTGTAGACACTGATATGAAAGTAGATGGGACATCTACTGTCTTTATTTAATCTTAATAAGGTATTATATATATATATATATATATATCCACACACACTGAATATACATCTTCCCTGTAACATGATCATGTTCCCGCTAGGTACATGCCTATGGGCATGCCTATTATCTGCCTTACTGGTTGTATAGGTGCCGGTGAGTTAGAGTAGATGAACCTTAGGATGCTATACCGTTTGTCCTCTAGAGGTGACAACCTTATCCATTATCACAAAAACCACAATATAGGAAGATTAGTAAGAAAGTGGTTGGAGATGTTATCAAACACAGACAACTATCTTTAAAGATCATGGATACACTTGAAAATTGGAGAAATTTATATAGATATAGACCAATCCAATAAATAAAAAGTTTAGAAAATTGGTCACTAAAACGTATATAGGAGAAAAAACCCATCAGTAATTGGTAAAAATGCTTTCCAATTAAGCAAACTAGAATGTGCTTTGCTCTGGGCCTTTCGGCTGAAAAGGTTGAAGGACAGTACTAGAGATACGCTGGTTGCTTATTTAATTGCTTTCACCGAAGTGGAACAGAGTTATTTTACAGTGATGCTTTTGGGCAATCCCTAATGATCTGACCTTATACAAAGGGTGCTGGTTAAAGAAATGAATGGGAATGGGTGTCAGCGCAGCTCAGAGATAAAGCTATACGCACTGATTTAAAACAATGGTTAATTCTTTAGTAAAATTATCGTAGGTCTCCTCTTCATATACGTTTGACTCTAGAGATTCTCTAGAACATGGGATTACTATAAAACTAAAGGTTTTATATCTACAAACCCACATATGCTTCAATATGGCACTTTTGTCAGAAAAAAATACCATCTTTTTTTACGCTCATGTTCTTCTCCTTGCCAAGGTCCCTCTAAGTAGAGAGCATATTATATATATATATATATATATATATATATATATATATATATATATATAATATATATATATATATAATTATTGTCCATTATTGAGAAATAGGTTAAAGTGCAGGAAGAGGTAAACTTCATTTACAAAGGCAGACAGGATGGGGGCGACATCTTTGTCTGATGCATAGGTCAACAGCAGACATTTGCCTTAAGAAATGTTATGTTTCTCATGAAATCACACATGTGGCAGGTGTTCATCTGAGTCATGCGCACATTTTGGACTAAATGTGTGTCACCTATTATGCTATAAATATAATTCATCTGTTTATCTTATGTGCAAGTCTATCCATATGCCTAATATTTGACATAATTTGCATTGGTAACTAGATGTGCAAGATAGTTCTTGAAAATAAAAAGGGAGTGTTGAGATATTATGTCATATATATATGAGCTCCGCAGTGTCTGCCTCTGAGATGGAGTATTGAGATATTTATTGTTTATTTTAGTCGGTAAACACTATTACATGGTTTATTTAATGTACTAAACGATTATATATATATATATATATATATATATATATATGATATGGAAAAGTGACACATCTGCTTTGAAAGGTTGAAGGTGGTCTAATAAATAATAATAAAACCAATCTGAGAGAGGTGAAAATAATATGCATGTGGGCAGGATATTAAAGTCTGATGGATGAAAGATAGTTTAAGACATCAGCAGGAAGCTTCAGCAGCTGAATATTGCCAGTGCATTAGTATTGCGAACGCGTGTGTCAAATATTCACTCCGAGATAACACAGTAATTCATAGGCTAAAAATTAACAGAACACCTTCGAGAAATCAGAATATAACATGTATTATTTATAACATGTATGTCTCAGATCCGGTAAATGTTTCTCAATATGTAAGTTCATGTAGTCAATAATTCTGTAGTCATACCATGGGCTCATAAAAGGTGATCAGAGTGGCTAATAGTTTACACAACATGAAATTAATTTGATCAAAGAACATGTTGAAGTGCGACTCTTTCCCAAATATAATCAGATATTTGGAGCTCATCAACTCATTGCGGAAGAAAAAGTGACAATTTGGTATCATCCTCACTGCGGGATACCGCGCTGAAACATATTGTATTGTGCCTAGAATATGGTGTCCTTGTCGGTCTTGGTGTCCAACATCACTTTTAGAAAAATTCATCTTGGTGTTCAAATTAAAGTTTGATTACAAACACCTCTGGAAACCTTCTAGACATGGTGTCTAGGAGGTCTCTTTTTCACCATACCAGATCAATAAGTGGCCCACAAAAAGTATACACAGATGAATGTATGGTCATCAGACTGTTAGACTTGGCGGTGTTTTTAATAGAACAGTTTTTGGTTTACATTCATACCTTTTCAAAATATCTCAAATAAATGTGTATTCAATAAGAAAACAATGTGTTCTTGGTGCTTATTCAGATTTTTCAACTCTTACTTTGCCAGTAAAGTGCTCTTCGGTGTAAGAAATAAAACAAATATTAGATATAAGTCCCAAGTTGCTTCTGTCTTGTAATAACATCAGCTTGTCTAATTCAGCAGGGACATTTGCTGCAACGATGGAAGATTCACTTAGGTCTGTGTTGTGCTCATGACATGCTTGTAATGACATAGGCATTTTGTATTCATTAGGCAGTAGCAGGAGACTGGTGATGCTATAGTAAAATCTATATTCTGTGTCCAGAAAAAGGATATGATGGTGGGGTCTGTTACATTAGAGTAGAAGCAAACATTAGCAGTATATAATGCATGTACAATATCAATAACTGAGTAACAATACAACAAAACCATGTCATAGAAGGTCATATCTGAAGTTCGGAAACAAGCGGAAAACAATAGGCTCATACTAGAGAGAACAAACGCCACTTGAGTTCCTCCACACCAAACTCTACAAACCATGTCTTCGTGGACCTTGCTTTGTGCACAATGGCACATTCAGAAGGGCTGACACCTCCTTGGTAAAGTCAAGTGGACCCAAGTGGCCAGTTGCCCCCGTCCGTAACTCACATGCGCACTGGCATTCATATTCACACACATATTTACACAAACTTACACACTCACAATAATGTAACCCCGATGTGTTCCTGCCTCCCTGGGCCGGTCCAAAATTTTTAACAAAGTGCTAATCCTACCCCCTAGGTCAGCAAACTCCTGGGCACAGTCATGGTGGAATAGGAAATGGTCGTCCTCAAACTGGTGCCACAAAGTTGGATGCATACAATAGTCTAAAATGTGTTTTTTGTGTACTCTAAAGTTAACATTACCCTTAGCTGGAATTAAGTTGCCCAAACCCTAAAAACAACCCCAGATCATTAGCTATCCTCCACCAAGCTCCTGGCACTATGGTATCCTGACATCTGCCAAACCCAGATTCGTCCATCACACTTCCAGATACTGAAGTATGATTTTTCATTTAAGGGAACACATTTTCACTGATCCACAATCCAGTGATGGTGTGATTTACTCTACTCCAGCCGAAGCCTGGCATTGCAGCTGCTCAGCCATGGAAACACATTTCATGAAGCTCCCGACGCACAGTGCATGTGCTGATGTGGATTCCGAGTCCGTTTGGAACTCTGTAGGTAAGTGATGCTACAGAGGACAGGTGAGTTGTGTGCAATGAGTGTGCATAGTCTACTGCTTTGTGGCTGAGCTGTTGTTACTCCTAAATGCTTCCACTTCTCAATAATAGCACTTACAGTGCATGGGGCAGATGTGGCAAAGGTGGCATCCTATGACAGTGCCACAGTCTTCAGGACGACCCATTCTACTGTTAATGTTTGTCTATGGAGATGGCTGCCTATGTGCTTGATTTTAGATACCTATTAGCAATAGGAGTGGCTGAAACACCTTGACTCAATAACAAGAAGGTTGTCCCAATAGTTTCATTTTTTAGTCTAGATATTTAAACCAGTATTCTGTTTTGCCATGTACGTATTTATCTCAACTTCTCTAACACTGATCTCTTTGAATTAAAGGTTTGTGTGGCTGTGTGGTCTGGAGCACTGTATTATGACATTATACTCTGTTGGTGTGCTCAGCAATTTTAAAACCACATATACTGTTCACTAGATGCCTTAAGGTCTGCTTAGATGCTGGGCACAATCGAGAGGTTATTAATAGAGGTCTTTGTGGCTATAATTTAACGCTTATTAATATAAAATCCTTTGTTGAACAGACATCACACATCGTATTACTTAGAAAATACTCACATGAATCTCAGTTCTGATTCTCTTCTAACCAACACTTCTCGAAGACGCTGGATTTTAGTCATCTCCAGCTCAATTTCATCCGGCGTCATGGTTGTCTCAGCCATCGACACAATGTCAAGTTGATCTAAATGTGTAGAACAAATAGTGAAGTCACTGTCATATAATTAGCATGAGTATTCTGAGATATTCAGTTTTCTTTTTTTAATGTTTTATTGTAATTTGACATTCTAATGCCCACTCGCTCAGGAAGGGGTTTATGTTACAATTATGGACGCTCTGTAACCCAATGGCGCTTAAGATCCTCATAGACGCCACCCACTTGGCGATTGCTGTATTCATCAGTGCACATTGTCACCTTTTCCCATGTTAAAAAATAGTCATAATAATAAAATGTATAAATATTAAAAGTACCCCCAATGATATCACCATTAAATCATCAGGGGCATCCTTTGGCCGTAACGCTTTCCAAGTTTGCACTGAAATATTTTTCCCTGAAGTTTTCCCGGACGATTTAGTGGGTCTCATATGCCAAAACTATGCTTATATATCATATTCCCACCACCATTTTGCATTATGTACAGTAAATCAGAATTTACACTCTCTAAAACAAGGTACTAGCATCAGAAGAAGATGAACACATAAATATGGAACAACTGTCAAGAGCGGTATTTGATTTGACAGGCCACTTGGCAAACTTGACAGATCTGAACAGTGAAGATTTATTATTTGCCTAACAAGAAAACCTGCAAGATTAAAAAAGTTAGGAGGGGGTCAACAACAGGAAATTATTCATATATAACGTACAGTGCAGTTTCGGACGGCAGGCGTCCTGAGGTATAGAACCTCAGAGATCTGTAAACCTCCTAATCATTACAGCTCAGAATATAACAACAGGGTTGGTGAGTATTTAATATTTTTTTATCTGTATTTAAACCCTATACTTCAAGGCACATTGTTATGGGATAAAACACGAATGCGGTGCTATCATTTTTAAGCACTTTTCTCATGTATACTGGACACTCAAAATATGACATCGTAGCACACATTATCGTCTACCTTCCAGTATTCTGAATGGTCAAAGAGAGCCACCGGTTTGAGGGAAACAGGGCAAGGCTGTACCAGTTTGAGGTTTACTCATTAAACCTGGAGTTGGAAGGAGAGCTTTGGCTTCAACTCAATCTCTTTACTGCCTCCTGCCATTCTGTTCTTTAATAGTTGACATTACAACATGATGCACCACCTCCATTTGCAATAGCAGATCTGCCATAAGGAAGCAGCAAGAGTCTTATGCTGGTTGGGCCAACAACCAGCATAAGACTTATCCCTTAGAGATAAGAGGCCCTCGAGTATGGTCGCCAGTCATTTATTGGCAACCAGCCTTTTGGTGCGAGGCCAGATTTTAATTCCCAGTTTGGCCTCATCTTCATGATTTCACTCAGTGCTCCCAACTTAATTACTAGAGGCCTCAATTATGTCCCCAAAGTAGTGGAATTGGGCACCAGCCAATCAAGCATTTGCCCGGTTCGCAAAATGGCTGTCCCAGGCCTTGACATGGACCCCCCCCTTAATAAAGATATTGCCCTATGAAGCACAACTGGAAATACACTTTTTAACATGGAGAAACCTACTTGTTTTTATCTGTTGAACAACAAAATCTCCTGATGCATATGTTTACATAAATCCATGATTATTTCCATATGCACAAATCATGCATATGATCTGCTTATTAGTGCAGACAGCCTGATTAAAATGCCAAACCACAACAGGGAATCAGCCAATTGGTTTTCAAGTCTCCTACGCCCCTGTAACAGCATTAGTCACACAATCAGGGTATGCGAGAATATTTGTCAGAGTTTAAAATCCATCAGTATGTTTCTTAGACAAAGTAAAAATTTAATAGAATGGTCATAGAAGCCTAAATACATAATGAAAACCATAAAGCCAGGGTTCACATGGTATCTCCTTCTGATGGAAAGTCTAATTAGAATTCAATAGGAACGCTTTGTTCATACCAAATGTAGCTAAAGCATTTAATAAATTACTCATCAAAATAACCAGTGACGTATTATTTAAAAATCATAGCCTTACAGATATAAAAATGAGCCCGGCATTAAATATTGGACTCACTAACTGTTCCATCAAAAAGATGTGTACCTTTAAAGAAAATAACAACTTTAATTAGACCTTCTTCACTTGTACAATAAAGGGTCCTAATTAGAGTTCCAGCATTGATTAGCGTTCCCATCATTAACATACCTGAGAACATTCTAAATGACTGATCCTAAAGTTCTATAGTTGCTTATGGTTGCAACCAATTGCTTCGAACAGCAACTGTATAAAAGCCATTAGTTACCAGAGGATATCAATATTCTGAATGAATCCACCTGATTCAAACAGGGATTTCACCTGTGACATATGCGGCTTGAGATCTCCCATATCTGGGTGGTGGGTATAGATATTTCCCATTTGCGCAGTTAAGGCACAATCTACCTCAATAAGGCATCTGCTTGATAAGTTATAGACAATGGAACATTAGTTTGGTTTCTGCAACTCATCTGTCTTAATATTATGTTATAAGTTGCACAGCTAGTTGGCTCCTTTGCTTCTGACATGCTTCTGCAATGCTATCTTAATAAATGGTGGCGGGGTCATCAAGAAATACCATTGATTGGCATTATGGTTGGACCAAATTTTCCACCTTGGACCCAAATTGAATGTATCATAATGCCCCCGGGGGCCAGCCTGGCCAGAGTGGGCCCTGACTGGGCTCCCGAGTAGGGCCAGGCTTTGGCGCCAGTTTTGGTAGGTTAGGGGTGGGGTTGTGACATGGTTTAGGGACATTTTGTAGTCACCTTACCGTGTGTTGTTTGTCATAGTGTAGACCCATAGAGGTAAGGTAGAAAATAACAATAATAAATTAACTAAAAAAATGTGGATGTGCATGATCTCATTTGAACCCTGCTTTATCCAAACAAAAGACATAGCATGCATGGCATATGGGGGGTTTAAAAAATCAGGACAAATACCTAAACATATCTATATTTATTTTTCATTTTTTCACAAGGTTAAAAATAAACTCTGGGAAAAAAAACCCATAAATGTAAATAATACCGTTAGACCTTAAGGGGCAATTTCACTTTGTTTAATATTTCACATATATATTATAAATATATTAGTTCCAGCATTGGTTTTTATTTTGCTCTTTGCTTGTGTTTGACAACGTACTGTTCACAACAACATCCATGACTGACCTTAATGTTCATTCTCTTGATTATATATAATTATGTTATATGCTGGGTCATCTAATACAAACATGAAAATGGACAAAATAAGGTAATCTCCCACAGTGTTCTTGTGCATGTTTAGTTTGTAAATAACGAGCACCATCTGTCTATTTTAGTACAGCTCCAAGCAAAAGTCGTATTTTTAGCTAAATATTTTTTCAGGTTTTCCTAACAAGTACAATCTCTGAATATGATTTACCATAAATGATGTGTTAACCTGTGTTATTATGGAAAATTGCTGATGATTCTCTTTAGCGAGTGTGTTTTAGGTCCATAACTCAAGAGCTCTTTAATTTTTGTCATTATATGTCCGTTGCAAAGTGCCAAGCACTACGAGAGCTGAATATTGGAAGAGATATAAGCGATTTGTATATCAAAGTGTCAGATCACACTTTTCAACAAAAAGAGCAAAGATGATATATTTTTGGCTAACTTAATTGCATTGGCTTCAGTGGCGTACTCTGGGTAGCAGGTCAGCAAGTCCAGCGGAGGCGGCCTCTTTGCCGCAAAACAGGGACTCAGTTGCCCTATTGGGCGATCAGGTTACCTGCAGGACCACTGCTCAATGGGCCAATTAAAAGGTAGATCCCTGCCTGACCTCCTAAACTGCCCATTGACACTATGGAGGACTATGCTGAGTTGACACAGTCCTCCATTGTTTACTTCAACTTGGTGCTGCTCATCCCTAAAAGGTGCTTTGATGGTGGCATGGAGAACACACTGATTAGATTGCACACTCAATTATTAGATTGCACACTCAAGACTATTTAGGTATATTCTTCAGACATATTAGAACATGAAGTAAAGACCTAAGTAGCCTCGAAAGAGTCGATAAAGTTATCAGCTTTCCCAAAGTAGCTTTTTTCCTTTCCATGACACTGTACAGTGATACACATTATCTACATCTGTGCATTTTACCCCTAAACTGTCCTACGTTAACTAAGATATTTTATGTAGGCCATGGTTTAACAGGTCAATCACTGAGAAAAAAAGAAACATTATAATATCCTGTTTGTATAGTAAATCACAGCGTGTTAATTTGTAAAATTACATAAAATAATATATATATATATAAATATATATATATATATATTATATATATATATATATATATATGGAAAAACATCCCTTATTTTTCCCCTCTCCATCTTTCTTCTAAATCTGTATTTAGCATCCAGGACACGTTAGCAAATAAGTTACACTGATATCAAGAACAGTATCTCTGTGATTGGAATAGAAGACCAAAAGGACCACTTTTTGTAGCACATGGGCTTTCACGATCTTTTCATCTAGCAGTAAATGTAATTTGGTCTTGTAGAAGTGAACAGCTGTTATGAAAAGACCCAAATGAAAGGAAGATAATTCTTTTTTCTTTAAAGCTGAACTGATGCTTCAAAAAAAAATTGACATTTGGATGAGTACTTCTTCAGCGTCCTGCCAGCCGGGTTACTAGAAACACATAATGGATCCTCCAGTGAAAGACCCCTATGTTATTGTGATTTAAGAGCCTAAGTGTCCTTTAAACTATTTTTAAGGAGCTGCAGTGACAATTATGTCAATCTTGTCAAGTGCAGCCATGTTTATTAATAGAATATTGTATGCTCTATAGGTCTTTAGATGGTTCATTCATTTATCATTATTATTACTGTTACTATGTGCTCAGTGGTCTGGATGGATGGTATAGATTGTTAGCATCTATACATACTAAAGATTCTACAACGAGGAACTGTTTTATACACAACTTTTTTTTCATTAAATAAATGTATTAAAAATTATAATAGCTTGTCTGTTTTCTTTGGGTTTTTCAATGTACTTTTGTGCCGAGTTAGCGTTACATTAGACAACATACTAATGGCTGGCCTCAAGAAATCATGCCGATGCTGATCATCTCAACCTGAAACAAAGAAAACAGGTGCGGGGGGGGGGGGTCTTGTGGCCGCTGAAATGATCAAAGTAATTTCTTTTATTTTATTGACATTCAAGATATTGCTGTCATCACACAGTTCGACGCTGTATACCTTCATGCTCTGTTCAATGGTAGCTTAGTCGTCAATGGGGTATCTTTCAATAGTCCCCATATGGCATTCAGAGATGGATTACTGCCCCCCCCAGTCGCTTTTACGCTACTGCTCCCAGGTTGTGGTCGGTGCTTTTAATGCTAGGGGCCCAAGCATATAAGTGCCCCTTACATATACAATAGCTGTACTGACTCCTGAGCAACCATATATATGTGGTCAGCTGGGCCCCCAAAGCACATTGGGCCCTAGGCAGGCATCTAAGTTGTCTTGTGCCTGATCCATCTTTGCAGATGTGTTCACTTAGGAGTGCACACAATTTAATTAATTGATTATGTTATACAACATGTTCCCCAACAGCGAGGTATTCAAGGTAGTGAAAAGCAAGCTTCACGCAAGCCTGAAGATGTCTGCTTTCTCTGCAACCCACTTGCTAAATAAGAAAGTACTGAATATCTTCTAACGCAGTTAGGGATTTATTGTAAATTACACGGTATTGTCCCTCCCTAAGTGTTATTCACAATACTTCTTACTCACACTTATTACAACAAACATAATTATCCACATAACGTATCACGCTCCAGTTGGCTAATTTTCTAGAAGATTGGTTGGGACATGAACCACTACTTTAAAAAAAGAGTCTCTTTCTGTGCCGTGCAACAAAATGTTCTCAATTAATCTTTTAGTTGACCTTCTAATTTTACATGCTTGATACCCTGAAGCAGTAGAATAGCTATTAGAAAATAAATAGCAATGAAATCATTATTCCGCGACAATTTGATACTTTTAGAACCGCTAGAACAATGCCTTGCAGCTATTGTCACCTCTACTGTTAAGGCAAAAAAGTTGGATGCAGTTGCAAATTATAGTCCCATTTTATAAAACTGTGTGCTATAGGAAAATGTATTTTTGTGTATGTGTCGGTGACGATGTGTGATATAGAAAGTGAGGTACGTCCTGCGTAGGTATTATTCCACACTTTCCATGTTTTCTAGGATAGTCCCTCTGTCTCTTCTTCAACCGATATCTGGCTTTTCTAGGAGCTCAGATGTTTGTTGTATAACAGTGTGCTACAACCCTAAAAGTCATCACAGAAGACGCTGAACCTGCTTTGCACATTGAATTGGACACACTACACACTAAAGTTAACTTTTCTTCTTAATTGCATCACACTTTCCTCCACTGATGTCATTGTCTACTTTTTTTCCAAATGTTTGGTGGGTGTGAATGCATCGTGGTGTTCTATAGCCCTAACAGTTCCAGTAACCTGTATAAAACAAGCAGGCAACTGTTATTAGTTATTAATTTTATTAATATTAAGTATTTACACAAATAGCTTTCAACTCATGAAATTTGTTGATAAAGTGTGCCCGTTGTTCGCGATTTGAAAGGTCAGGAGGTATGTTGTGAGACCATAAAAGCTATGGTTCTGATCGGCAGGCAGTAAAAGAAGCCATAATGAGATGTTCTTTGGATTTCATTGAAGTGTCTTAGAAACGTAACTGAAAGCAATACAATTGTGCGTTAATAGCAGTGGTTGTGCATTTCAGTACTTAATGCCGAGTTCTTCAAAAAATATAGTGTTCTAGAAAGTTTTTTGCTTCCAAAACAGTACAACACATACATACTTCAGCTGGAAGCATGTGGAGCTCTACCGATTACCGTTGACTGTATGTAAGTACTGTATATATGACTCATCAAATCGGAAAATGTTTATTTTGACCATTTTAACTGTAATATGGTGTATTTACATGCTAATTTGTGGTAACTTTCAATGTATGGTACCCAGCAGATCCTCTCCTCCTCCATATGGCAACTGGAGTGGCACAAGCATGGTGGAACATAGGGCTGTCAACAGGGAGTACACCACTGCAGCTGTATGGGGTCCAGCCTCCAGAGGGGCTCTGAGCCCCCCATAGTACATCACTATATCTCTGCATTAAATACCAATGTTAACAGCCAATTCTCACATTCACAAGCCAGAGATACACTTTAATTGTTTTTACTAATACCTATTTATTGTAGAGTTTTGAGAATAGGCTGACATTATGAACACAACTCTATCTAACTCATACAATTTTACAGGGCCATCCAGAGTAAGTCTTTAATCCTAGGAGTGTCTGCCATTAGGGGTAAGATAGGTCCTATATCCTCTTGATTTTTTGCTCGCAGCAGGGGTTTAAATGGCGAAGAAGGAACCCAATGAAGCATGACTATATGTAGAATTAGATGAAAGAAGGGACATTTGAGAAATGTTACCCTTATGCAAAAGGAAATTTAACTAAGGAGAAAATCAGACTAAAAAATAGGAGGGGTCAAAAAGGCAACAGGGGTACTTTTTACAAGAAAAACCTTTGTGGATGCCTGGGTTTTTAATGGAGATACCTGAAAACCAGATATGAATACATTCAATTATATATCTTGCAGGTAAAGCAGAGAAAACCAGCAGAAGTCTTCTCTGTAAGCAAAAAAATATTATTTTGTTTAACCCACTGACCCCTAATAACTAAGCTATGTAATCTATCTAATCAGCAAATATTTAATAGGTAAATGAAGCAATTGACAGGTTATCTGCCGGATGGAAAAAAGCCTGATGGTTGTGGTTAAACCAACAATTTTTCAACAGTTTTAAATAAGTCTTGTATAAAGTATAAAGTAGAAACTTTGGCTGACGCACACACCTACGCGACACTAAAAGGTGTAGTCATAAAGGCTGACCCGACATAATGTCCTAGTGATGAGAACAGAGGACAGGGGGCGTTAGGAAAGCCTTTGTGACCAGTCGGAGAACGATTAAACATTAGTGAGACAAACATGAATTACTTTTCCCTTAAAACATGATAATTGCAACCCTGATATGTTAATTTCATTATCAGAATGGAAAGCCACAAGGAATATCCTTTAAAATCAAATGACAGGTAGGTTAAGAGCCCTTTCCTCCTTACAGCAAACACCTACCGATACGTTAACATCATCAGGCTTTTCCCAGCGAAAAATGTCATTAATCTGATGCTGATCCAAAATGGAGGTTTGCAAGGATTCGGCCAATGGAATTTCAGCCGGGTGACAAATGGCCCTCTTCACAATTTAAAAGAAAACCCATTAACAACAGAGGCATCTTTAGCATTATCATGGGACAAGCCACTGCCCTCCAACTAGATGATTCATTCCACCTTTCAGGGAAACTGTAGAAATCATTAAAACAGATATTAAACAGCACTGGTCAGATAGTGTACAACATACAATATAAATCAGTGTGCCAACATGTCCATGTTTAATTTAAATAATTGGTCCACGATGTAAAGTGTCCCTTAGTAACAATCCAAAATATAGATATGTAGGCAATAAATCAAGCAGTGTGCAAGGTAAAGGGGGTAAGTGCAAACCTACATTTTTATGATATTCAATAAACAAAAGACAAGAAAAGGGCACACTAATGCAATTACAATATGACATTAATCTACAGGTTCATCAATCAATTCATACAAGAGATGAGCACATTATATCTTTAGGGATATGGTTAGGGATATTGCCGTACATGGTTACACTAGGGATCTTGTACCTTAAATTCTTTCCTTTTCCATATGGCCAGAAGAGCATTAGCATAGGGGGCATACGCTGAAGGTGCAAATCCCATTAGTCCATATATATAACAAAACAAGGACACACTCAGCAAATACTATTTAAAAGAACCTGAAGCATAAACACTGCAAATTCTGTCACATTATATGGCCATATATTGCTTAGCCTGCCATTATGTACTGTTTGGCGAGTCCTATGTAATTTTATATGGCTATAATTCTTATAGTATACTATATAACACCTTCTTATCCACATGGTTTACATTTAACAACAGTGCAGGTATAATGCCCCAGGTGGGTTTCCGGAGGTTATTTTCGGTTGTGTCACATGAACAAGAAAGGACATTAGGGACAAGGTACTGTTAAGCAAGGCATTTATTTTTCAGGGCACAAAGGTGTAATTTATAGACTTCAACCCCCTAAGAGACCAGGTAGACTACACATGGAACATAAAAAACGGTACCCTCCTCTGAAAAGACTAATAGCATCTGCTATGTATAGGTGTAAGGATTGGGATTGGGGATAACTTGGCAGTTAATGAAGCTCAGGATAATAGGAAAGGTTTATTCCAACCATACCAATGTCATCAAGAGCCATTCAATGTCACTCTGTCAGCAAAACCCACATCATGCACTAAGTTAACTACGCTAAGTAAAACGTGAGCACGTCTTCATTTTGTGTGTCCTGGGCCATCAGCTAATAAACAGTTCCCAATGTCAAACATTATTTGATGTGCGTTGTCTGAAAATGCACTCTGCTATTACTGTAATTCTGCCGTACATGGATTGCATGGCAGTACTTACTAACGTATGTAAATATTTCATCTTACTGATCATAAAATATATCACTTGATATGTAATTTTTTTTTGTTGAAATCAAATATTTTTATTTAAAAAAAAAATCAGTAAATATACTGTTGGGACGTTTGATGTTAAACCAGTGAAAAACGTAATTAAACAGCTAACGGGCTAAACATCTGAAGAAAATAATAAGCATTTTTATTACAGAAGAGTTTTTTTCACAATTCCATAAATGCCTGTTGCTCTTGGAGACTTAAATATAAGAAGAGTAACCATGAATGACAAGTGTTGAGCACCTGCTATACTGCAGAGATATGAGTCACCCGCTCAGCGCCTCTCTCTCTGCATTGGGAAAATAACCTCAGAATAAATATTCAGCGCTGTGTGTCCGTAGCTAGGAGGCTTCACAGATCCCAGTAACCTCTTCATTGCTATGAAACCCTACTACTAAAATATAAACCTTGCTACATTTTTTGTTAGATATTAAAAATTGTTTATGGTAACCTACGTAGTAATGCATGTTTTGGACATATTCACTTTAGGTATCATAACTCTCTGTGTACTGGAATTTTTCCAACATTCATCTCCTACATTTGTGTTTCAGTAAATCTCGCTAGAACGACGTTCCACCTATATTTTGGGTGACTCCTCGCATCAGATGCAGTGCGTTAAAGCCGTCTTCGGAAAGGCTTTTGCAATGAGTCTATAAGTAAAGGGAGGTTTGTTTCGTTGAATGAATGTGAAAATAGAACACATATTCATCATGAAGCAAAGGACAGATTCAGACTAATTCATAAATAATTATAGAAAATGACACTAGGCAAATGCTGTTTATCTGTAAAGCTTATTATCTATCAATAAGTCATTGATTATATGGATACCGATATATATATATATATAGATGTTTTCATAATCATGAAGAAACATGAGTGACAAGAGTTATCTAGATAGGGCACTAAAAGAGAATAATCATTTTCTAACTAATTGGTACTAGATAAGTAATGAAACCCTATGAGAAATAAGTATAATAGAATAGGAATCACAGGCAATGATAGGTAAAACTTTTGAACTTTACACTGAATTCTGTCGGCAAGTACAGCAGGCTTAGTTTTGAGCTTGCAGCCATGGTACTGTGCTTTTTCCATCATCGGTGAAGAAGGTGATTGCGGCCACAGTAGATCACTAGGTCCCCAGTCAATCAAACCTTGCAACACAAGTGCAGAAAACAAAGAAGTGTCAAACCCAAGGCTGGGGCTATACAATTTATAAACCACCCAACCCACACAGAACAGGGAGCATAAAAAGGGGGCTAGTACGAGCCTGGGTGTAATGCAAAGTTTTTACTAAGCTAATCAATATAAGTGCTTATGCGTACCCCTCATAAAGGGCACTCATCATGAGCAGCCACACAGATCTAAGCTGGGGGCTCCAACATAACTTAGGCTTTAACGTGTTCTTAACCTTAATGTTAGAGAATAAAGTTTCCCCTCTGTCATGGGTACTCATGCTTTCAAAACGGCAAGATGCAATGCGCCATCTTTTGCTCCATGGACATACTAAAGCAAGGCTTGGTGGAGTTTATTCAACACAGAACAAACATTTCATATATGCAAGGAAGGGGATAGGGGAAAAAATACTGCAGAAGTCAAAAGCATTGAGCAGATCAAGTGAGAGGTGGTTAGTGTCCTCTTTCTCCTCAAGACTGTCAAAGATGGAGTAGTCTTTTACCAATCTGAGTATCAGTCTCCTACAAACAGTAACCTATTCACTATTCTGGTTAAGGCAGTTCTTAGCAAAGCACAAAACATCCTTGATGTAACACATTAGGTGATGAGCAATGGCACCCTAAGTGTGAGTTATTGGGTGGAGTCCATATACAACCAAAAATGATAGGAGAGGAACGTCCTCTCTGCAGACCCTACTAAAAAAACTTTCAGAATATTAGGTATTATGTTAATCCAATAAAAAATGGTTTTTGTCAGTGGCATGATTTAGTGGTGGAACATATTAGTTGTGTGCCCCCTATTTATTGTTCTTAAAGTCCCCACTATCTGAAAGTAATATGCAGGAGTAAATATTTCCAGTTGTGAGATAATATGTTCTGGGTAGATGACATAGCCAAGTGAAAATCAATAAGCTGTTACCTAAGGTCAGTAATATAAATAAAAATACATTGTTCCTGTAACATGCGGACGCCCAGCTATAGTAAAGGGTCTATCAAGAAAACAGCAAGGAGTCCATACCTGCCTCCAATATTAGCACAGTATTAGCACATTCATGGTAGCTTATTGGTGAGAAAAGTATGAATGCTTGGGGACCCTAACAAATCTCCTGTGTAATTAGAGCCCTTAGAATATCAGCAATCATTTAGTATTTCAGGGATATTGTTGGAATAATAATCTTTTTAAACATTTGTAAAAATTACCTGTCTGCCAATGCAGTCCACCAAACCAAAATCCAATTTTCTTTGTAAAGATTCACTTTTATTATTATTAGTAGTAGTAGTAGCAGTAGTGGTAGTATTAAAGAAATACCATTAACCTTCGAAAATAAATATATTTTAAAGTACCCTTGGACAGATCAGAAGTACTCCATTAGGAACACAGTACACAGCATTAGTACACAGCATTAGGAACACCAACAGAAGCCCTCACTACCAGCCATGAACTTGAGTGCTGAACTGATTAATTAATTCAAAGGATTATTTGAAGAGAAGATAACATGGAGAATAAGGGCTGTTATCAAAACATCAAAGTCGTACTAAGTATTGCATTGGAAATCGTTTTTAATTTAATTAACATCCCTTGCCGGCTGGATTGTTTCCAAAAAATCAGAACCTAGTTTAGGCAACTGTAGATAATGCCCACTTTATATTAACCTTCATTGTTTTTTCCCCCGGGAAAAAACAAAAAACATTTGGCATAACACCTGAAAACTGGATGATAGTTCATAAACACTGAGGTTTTTATTTCATCTGAAGTGTAAAGGTGGCATTAAAAACACCGGTTGTCCTTTGAGCATGAAAGATAAGGAGGAGCAGTGGTGCGGCAAGTCTTCAGGTGTGCTGTTTTTATTATTGACCGTTTATACCGATACATACACGGTTATGGTTTCTATGATATGTATGATTTGTAATAGAATAAGCTGATGCGGATGGAGATTTGGCACAAACTAGCTAAAAATGAGACTCCTGCATATGTCAATGTATTTACCTGCTTGTGTACTTATTTGGATCTCCTAGTAATAAGCATACCTGAGAACTCTCTAGATTTCGCCCGGAGACTCCGAGTCCTAGGAAAAGCATTGCGGCATGCCCCACTCCCCACCCATTACCCCATCAACCACGACATTTTCCTACGTGTGGGGCCAACCCTGCACGCAACATCATTGGGACACCTACCTGAATCCCAAAAAGGTAGCTAGAGCCTGAATGTTCCCAGGTAAGGTAATTAGAGACAACTTGGGGGTACACTTTGGAGGCATGTCTTATAATCCAGCTTTAAAAAGCATAGAAATAAAGAAAACAAAGTGCAGCCAGAACAGTGCTTGCCATAGTCAGAAATGAGTACATCGGTAGGAATGGGACTACTCCAGTTTCTTATTAGTCCTTGCTGGATTGGGGCAATCCAAAATAAAAAGTCAAAGCGTAACTATAATTAATTACAGAAATTCACTTTCAACTTTAAAACACCAAGTAATCTTTTGGTTTGGTTGCTTGAAAATATAGGTCATATCGCCTCGCATACATTTTGTGTTAAATCAAAGCTGTCTTTCTATGTATATTAACAAACATGCTGTCAAATAAACTTATGTATGTGAAGACTGATGGGTAATAATAATGGTAATAATGATAATATAGCCAATTTTTATATTTAATATATGTGATCTGTTTTTAGTATCAGTAAATTGCAGCTGATCTTCCAACATGCAGCACATACGACAGTTTGCAGAATCATCAAGCCAATTCTCAGTGGAAGTCCATCTGTCTAGCCCTTCTACCGCTCTTTCAGCCGCATAACAATGTTCAACCTGCTTTCAACCTCTACAATGTCTCAAACAAATTAATTGGGACTTCAGCACCAAAAGGCGCCCAAAGGGATTAACTAAAATTTGAGCAGGGACTCATCTTATGGCAACATTTTAGAGAAAAGCTTTCTAACAAGGCTCAGCAAAGGCCAAAACACACATCTTGCACTGTTGGTTCCCTCGCGCAGAAGAAGTGTGGCTCGTATTTTGATTCTTTTTTGGCTTTGTGTGTGGGATTTGTCTGATATACAGATGGGTATTTTTAGTCTGTAATGGTATATGTGAACCAGTACAGTTATTTTTAATATGCCAAAATCTCAACATTTGAGCATCTTTAAGTGTTTATGTTAATGTTACATTAATTTAATATCCAATCCCAATGCTACATCCACTACACTACATCCACTACCATGGATACTCCTTGTACTTTTAGAACTTATATATCTTCCCTTCACACTATTGTTGGGAGAGCCCAACCTTGGAGACAAGTACTTTTTTTAGCCCGAGGTGATTTCTATTGTCGCTAAAAGTGAATCAATGCTTCTAGTGGTATGGCCACAGAGGATACCAAGTCCCCTGTCTTTTTCTTCTGGGACTGCATTTTCCACTGACTTCTTTCTTCCCTCCCTAGCTAAAAACAAGGAAGGTCCATTGCGGACACATTTTTTTTTATTCATGTAGTCTACACTGCAGTCGCTGCATTTGCTTGAGGATTTTTGGTTATTTTGATTAAATATAACTTGCATGAACAGCTTTCAGAGTTAGTCTAATATTGTAATTCACTTTGGCCTTTTCCTATACAAATGATAATGGAGATGTAGGAAGAAGGCCAAGGAATTAAAACGATTACCCAACGCTGTGTGAGCTAAACTAAAAAATCAAATTAGCGTGTATATATGGAGTAGTATATCAACGTGCCAAGACTACAAAATGCCAAGGTTAAAACAAGTTATGTGTCCCTTAATTCATAATATGCTAACTATTTATTTCCAATATGATGAGTAGCTGAACCAATGCATCTAGAAACTTTTTTTGCATTATTGATTAATTTAGAAGTGAGTGTTGCTGACGTTTATTCTATAAAAGAAAGATAATCTTCTCTACTCTGTTTGTTTTCTCCAGTTAATCAAATGTGGGGGTTTCAAGGACAGTAATTAAGAGGCTTACCTGTATTTGTTATATGTTCTTGTTGGCATGCACTTTTATTTTTGTTCTTGTCCATGCGTCAATGTCCTTTTGGTACTGAAACGCTCTGCGTTCCTCTGAGCACCGATCATATTATATCGGAGATTACAATGCTACCGCAACTTGAGGACATCTATAAGGTATCAGTGAAACTCATTTTATTTTATTTTTTTTAATGCTGGGCAGCTCAACAGTTTTTTGTGCAAAGGAATATAGGGTTAACTCAACATGTGGTCTCTGTTGGTGAGATAGGTCTCCATTGATTCACAGCACTCCATTTACCAATTGAAACACTCCTTATGATAGGGAACCCCTCAAATTCTTGGTGCCCAAGCAGGACTCCATCCAATCCAACACAACAAAACTAAAACAAAATGATATAACTCAGTAGTCAGTGAATTGACATGTTTATTCCCCCACGTGGCAACGTTTTGACCCACCTACAGGATGGCTGGAAAAAGATACTGTAGTTGGATCAAAACGGTGCCAAGTGGTAGAATAGACCCTTCAATTCACATAGTGCTGAGTTATATCATTTTATTTTAACTCCATTTACCAATTGGCCAGCCTGGGTTTGTGGCTAAAGGGCCATCCATTTAAGGCTTGGAAAATGAGAGACGATCAAAGCTAGTACTACACCATCGCTACACCATGTCTTCTAAGGATGCAAAGCCTTACGGCGAAAGAGAAGGCAAGACAGAAGTAAAGGTCTTTCTATATACAACAAAGCCAACAGTCGATGGATTAAAGGGTCCAAACCAGTACATGGCCTGGTGTATGTTAACCACACACTAATGACTACCTTAAAATTAAAAACTACAAACGGAACAGAAGCGGCAGAAGACGTTTTAGTTTAATAAGTGCTGACTTGTAATGCGTTCTCAGTAATTACAGCTTCTTATTAGTTCAGAATAGCATCCACAGCTTGCTACTAATTGTAACTGAAAGCCAATGTATAAAATTATAATGCGGAAAGCCTACAATATGTTTGGTTATTTCGTAAGCACTGGGCTAAAGGCGAAGAATAACATGCGTAAGATATTTAAACGTCACTGACTTTTTTTATGCGCAGAGAAATAATTTCTATCCTGGCAACTAAGCCCATGCCAAATTTTATACTTGAAAAACAAACATAAAGCAAATTTCCTTCTCAAAAACCATCTACCGTGGCAATTATTACTAACTCAATCCTACAGAAGGAAATCAGATAGAGAACATTGTGTTCCTGGTAAAAATAAAATGCAACACAAGCAGTTTGTGAGAAATTCTTTAATTCCCTTTGCTTAACCTCTTAATTGCCATACACAACTTGAAAGCATTACTTACAAGATATATTACAAATAACATTCAAAACCTGTTGAATAAGCTAAAAACAGGAGATCAATGCGGGAAAGGAGGAACAGTATAAATTAAAATTCTCCGAGCCGCCTATATTGATTAGATTCTAAAAGTTTTGGAGCTGCATTTTAAAAAGAATATTTATCACCCATATTTTATTCAGTACAAACATTTCTCCGTACATTTATTGTATTCAAATCGATTAGACAGTGATGCTGATTGGGATTTTTTTGTACTAGTGATCTAATATCTGAGACTTTACATTGCTGGGACTCAACGTTTGTTCCCGCAAAAGCTTGTCTTGTATTCTTCTTACACTGTATAACATCCAGTGGGGTATTCTGGCTTAGGGTGACAGATCTTGGGGGGCAGCAGCCCCTCTTCCACATAACCGGAGCCAGATTGCTCCCCGGCGTGCCGCTGAATAGACTCGCTGGGAAAATCAGAGATCTCCCTTGTAACTGGCCCAACTGAGCCCCAGAGGTCTCTGCCTAGCGGAAGCGGCCACAACAAAAGGCATCAGCTTCAAGGAAGACTGGGGTTGGGGAGCTGGTTTCACCAATATCTAACAATTTTTTGCACCATATAAATATTTAAGGGTCAGGTAGCAGAGAACGTTAGGAATTTGTCATGCTTTTAAATATCTACCCATAGCTATTCGAGTGGTATCTTCAGTCACACATATTCCACGATCATCTGGGGGAATGTACAAAGTAAAGAAATGTACTTTTGGGACAGTTATTCATTAATACAAAACCACAGCGCAATGTTCATCAAGGCAGCTGTTATCTTAAATTGATCTGACATGTGAATCATCAGGAAAAATGCATTAATATTGTGTATGACAAGCTGCAAAAAGCATCCACTGTGTGTTACTATCATTGTATATGTTACATGAGGATTATATGTGATAAAACACTAATTGTAACCACCGCCTGATAACCATTCTAAACAAGAATTCAGGGTATGGAGCTTTCCTAAGGGGCATTCCCAATAGACAATGGTGTCAATAAAGATTATATTAAATAGTACATAATGCAGTTGTCTACATTGCAAGCTAGAAACAATTAAATATTTATCGTCCTAAATTTGAACGTCATGAGTTGGGAATTGTCTAGCCTGGTAGCAAAGTGTAGAAATCCCTCAGCAAAAACATATACCAGACGCAAGGAAATCCCAACAGGCTCCGTTAATGCTGGGTAGTCTGTCCAAAACACACAACCTCTACATGAAAAGAAAGACCTCAATATTTCTGAATCCTGCCCTCAAATACCACAAATGGAACCGATTAAACAACTTTTTCATTGTAGTCCCATCATAAAACCAGTAGAAGACCATTGATGGCCCCTTATGTCTTTTTCAGAGCTTTCGACTATCAACACATTTAAGGGCTATATTGGCAGGTCATTTCTAAGAGCCTGACGATGATGATGTAGCTACATCTAAACATCTAAATAAGTAAACATACTAAGGGAACATTAGATTTTCAGTAACCCAGAGGCTTCCCTCCTTAGATAGTGTACATGATCAAATGGGGTGAAGCTACAAGCAGACTGGGAAGTATTCGGAAAAGGAGTAGCTAGAAATACAGAATTTGGAAGAATTTGGCTACATGTCAAGATGCTGAACTAGGGCAAGGCAATCACTTTCTAAAATTGGGGTCCTCTGGCAGATCGACGCAGTCTTCTGAAGCGGTATATTAAGATAATTTCATCTACTATTAGAATGACTTGCTTCTACTATAAAAGTAGGCTCCATCACCAACAAATGTGCTAATCTTTTTGAATGATTGCGCAACATAGGCAATATAAGATCAATATTTTAATATTCTGTTTCTAATTAAAGAAAACTATTATACCGTAAATAAAATTATGCTCCATATTTTGTTAGAGTAAATATTTTTCCTAACAGTACGAATCGCGTGCATAGTCATAGTTTTGGCATTTACAAACCGAGCATTATGTCCATTAAAATAAATAATCAAGCATGCAGTTATTTATTCTAATCATCTTTTACCGAGAAGGCAGATGGTTTTTCGGCTGACACGAACAGCGACAGTTTAACAAATAGTGTGTGGCCATGTCTTAATGAAATCTGCGTACAAGCACAATATCCTTTTCAAATTATTTTGTCGGATTAAGCAGCAGATGTGTTTACGCACAAGCATTTTAACTGCTAACCAATAAATTTGTTTCCACGGGCTAAAATGACATTATTCGCTATGCAATGTTTTCAGCAATGGATTTTAATTAAACTTTATTTATAGTGGTTTTTACAATTTGAAGAAGTAAAAAAAAGATCTCCCACTCCGTGGTCTGATGCGAAACTCAAGCCTACCCCCATGTGTCCTCAGTCTCAGGGGGTTTCCATGCATCTACTGTAGTCATTGACCCCATGCGGCCTCCATCCCTTTTCTGAAGTACAGTTTCTAGGTAACATGAAAATCCGTTACTTCATGAGTCTTTTACTCATCACCCAATGCATCCAACAAATAGTCTAGATCTTCTGGTAACTATGCTTTGAATACCCTTAACTACTGCTATCCATTAATCAGAACACCAAGACTTCAATATCAAGTAGGAAATACATGATCTATAGCACCATCTTTATCCATATGGTGCATTTCATTTATATAGGAAACCGCAGACACCGGTTATAATATTGAAACCGTTCCATTCCCAAGTGGGACAGGACTACTCGGAGTGCACTTAGGCTTCAGTGTTATCGGCCCATATTCCATGTGCCAGGTTGTCCCGCATACCGAGCAGCCGGAAAAAATGTACCCCTTCATGAACTAGCGCACAAATACGAAATCCTAAACCAGGTCCTGAGACATTGCAGTTTCTACTAAACACAAAAACTAACAGAAGCCTCCCCCCCCCATTAAAACCTCTCACTCAGCTGACCAGTAAGCAGCAATAACAAAGTGACTCAAATTGGCAATGGTACATGTTTTGCAGATGGCTTCTACAAAAATTGTAGGCAGCTTGAAGCAACGCAAACTTCTTATAGATGATAAATTATATCCTTGCAGTGAAACAAAGTATAATCATGGATGGAAGAGATAAAGACCATTGGATAGAATGTGGATTTAAGTTTTAAAGGTGCAGTTTGATTTTGGCAAAACATAAACTAGGATCTAGTATGCTTAGCAAAAAAAAATAAGGGGATTTGTCACTTTATTCCTTCCCTTAAAGGTTTAATCACAGAAAAAACCAACACAGAGAACTTTAAGAAGCCTTTTCAGCTTCTGTGTTAAAAGCTAAATCACGATGAGGTATGAGGTCATTAAGCAGAACCAGGAATGATGTTTCCATGTTTGCATTTAGTTGTTTTTACTTCTTTTAGGAATGGCTATTCTGAACATGATCCCACCCCATGGTGGCTGGAGCGGCTCAAGTGTAGCATCTTGTGGTGTCTGTGGCAACTGCCCCTCTCAACCTATAGAAGTTATGGCCCATACATGGAAATAAATAAGCGCTATTTCAATAGACAAAAAGGACAATTGGTCATTGAAGAACAGTGACGTGAAAAAGCTTTGTTTCCAAAAACATAAAACAAAGTAACACTTAGTAACTTTCTTGAAAGGCTGAACAAAGACAAGCAGATAGTTATTTAGAGTAAACACAATTTGCTGCGTACTGGCATTCTGCAGCCAAGAATTAGGGGAAATTAGGAACTCTGCCTACACATTCACAGGCGCCACGCAGAACTGCGGTATTTAAGGTGCGTTACACATATCAGCTGTATTCCTGATCAGTTCACCTCCTAGGTTAATTAAAATTCAGATGTGACTCAAAAACACCTGCATAGGGAATTCACCCGTTAACCTCTTACACATACTCATTAACACTAGATTTGCTGGTGTAAATTTCTATTATGTTGCATACACTGGACTAAACTGGTCCAAGATGAGTTATCAACACGCCATACATTTTAAATGACTTATCATCTCTTTATGAGCTTATCATCTCTAGAGCTTCTTGGAATTACTTAATGCAGCCTTGAATGTCGTCATAGTAAGAAGTGGCAAAATCCACCAGGGACCAGGTGGCAGAAAGAGACCATAGGATGACCATGTTGACTTTCACAAGAAAGAGACGCCCTATATACATGGTGCCTCATAGTGACAAGTCAAGAATTCAGTTCAAACGCCAGCTATTGCTGCTGACTTTTCCAACTAAGCTAGGTCACCCTGTGGCACAAACTTCACAGCGGCTACTGAGCTTACTTTTCTGATTTCTAAAGAGTGTAGGGAAAGCCCATGAAATTATTAGTACCATCAAAACTAATATGAAATTAAGTGGAAAATTTTGCAGAGTAATGTTTGAAATCCAGGGCCATCATTTCCATGGGGACAGAGGGGTTATTGTCCCAGACACAAGATCAGGGGTGTGTTTGAACCACCCAACGGCAATGCCGGAAGCAGGAGTGACATCGACCTTGCCCCAGATGCCAAGAGCCCTTACAGCTCTTTTGAGATACATTTATAATCATCCTACCAAAATAACGAAACATAATGAAACGCATAAAATTACACATTAAAAAAACAACAGGTGTTGCTTGGAGTTAAACTTGGAGGTTTTTGAGCAAATTTTGGTAAGTATTTTTAGATATTGATATAGCGCCAAGATCAATTTACAGAATACAGAACTTTTTAATAATGCCACTCTTTATAACAACGCTCTATCGAACACAGAGAGAAGAACCAGATGATGCTAGAACCTTGGAATGATTGGAAAAGTGAAATGTGAGGATGTCCCAAGCTCCATAGTGTTAGAAATGTTGCTAAAAGATTATATATAATATGCTGCACATATAACATACAGTATATTATACATCGATATCAACATTTTAGACACCTGTTGCTCATAAAGGGACTTAATTATTAATAAAGAGAGGCCTTGTGAGGACCTATCAAAGGGACAATGCTATACATTCTGATACAGCTTGTACTGGTTCTACTGATCTGATTAAACTTGACTCATTTTAGTTTTAGGGTAACAATGAGAAAGATAAGGAACAAGTGATTGCAAAGCTCTAATAAGCACTTCTTCCTGGGGGAAATGACAAATCTATAGAGGAGATTGACTTGATGCAGTAAACGTGTATTTATCTGCTTCAGCAAGCCGTTGTGATGAATTGGGGTATAAAACAATTATTGTGATTACATCAATGATGCAGGTGTGACCGACTAAACCAAATATTATGAAGGCTGGAGGCTGAATGCTTGAGGTTCTTGACTTTTTGTTTTTCATGGAACAGTGGAAAGAAAATGAAATATCTGCAGTATTTATTTTATTGGTGTCAAAAAATAGACATTACTTAAAAGGATACTCCAACCATCATATGCACTTCACTGCATACGACAACTTAGTGTTATCTGACAATAACATTTATCCTGCATTCAAATATGCAGAAAGGTACATCAGAATCCTCTCAAAGAAGATTTCCAGCTCTTTACTTAGCAGAAGGTGTGCTCCATCTAATGCACAGCGATATCAGTTCCAATGGCTGCCATGGTGAATGCTTTCCTATGACTGGTTGCTTCAAGCAGCCAAACCTGGAGATTAGAGGGATGTTTTGCCAAGGTGTTTTACCTTTTTTTTACCTCGAGATGCTCCGATAAGGGACGCACTATAGGGCAGGCTAGAAAGTTGCTGTCTGCTTTCAGTTGAGTTGTTCCCATACCCCTAAAGGTCTAAAAGTAAACCTCCCATAAAGGCTAAAACATATGTCTGGGCTGTGTTAGTGTATTAGTATATAAGTATATAATAGGGCAGACATAATACTATGTTGAACTATCCAATATAGAGGTTTTGAAGTAGCTAGAAAATGGCCAGACCAAATGGCCCAAGTTCATTCTTGGTGTCTGGTGGGATGGGACATCTGTCCAAAGTGGCACCGATCAAAGCTGCCATTATAACTGCAATTCACTGTTGTGAGTATGCCACAAGGAACCACAGCATTGGACAACCGTAATGGGAGAACCCAGGAACATCCCCTGTCACAACCATGGTCAACCAAAATATCTGTACTCCAACACCAGTGTCTATGACGAACCTGGTGGAAAGTCACAACCCGAGCTACAAATACCAGCAATGAACGGCAAGCTTTGCCTAGCTCATCGTGCACATAAGCTAAGCCAATAGTTTGGGCATTTTCTGGCTTGCCCAGTAGTCCACTAAATAAATATATATAAAATCATATTTAAAACATTGGACTGTTGGCAGCTATTATTTATGCAACTAAATTACGTTTCAGATGGATGCAAAAAAGCCCTGTATCGCACGTTTTTTGGATAATTTACCACAAAGAAGTTGCCACTGTCTCTAATCTTTGAGGACAACGCGTGTTCTAGATCCGATTGCTAATCCTCAGAAGGCTTTTCTGAAAATGTATAAGAACGCTTCCTGTCATTTTAAAAGCAGGCCGGCAAATCCTAAATAGCTCAGATAGACTCTTAAAAACCCACAATTGCTCCGTAGTGTCATGAAAACGTGATTTTACTTGACAGTTTTAGTACTGCAAAATAACATTTTCCAGCAGATTCGACAAAGTGAAGAACCCGGCAGTATAGAGGTGCCGCTAAGCCCATTAACCTCGTTATCAGAGAGGGAGCTGCGTGCGATCTCTTGGTAGCTGAATGAGAAAGCTTGTTTTACTTTCCTTTTTAAAAAAAAATCATTATTGTACTTTTCAAATACAATAAATACATAGAATAAAATACATATGATGTTTGCATATGACGTGCTGTTCATTACAACCCTCCTGTACTTTGAGACGCAATTGCATCAATAATGAGGCCGGCTGAGCGTAATGGGAGTTGCAGTTCAACGACACCTAGAACATTAAATCTCCATGTGAAGCTCAAGCAATCAAAAAGTAACGGACTAACTGACTAAATGACAATAAGGATGCTGGCTGGGAGTTATTTGAGTTGTATTCCTTCTTTTACATGTGATGGCCAGTATTTACCGCTCCTATACTAAATTAACTTAGTTAACATTTTGGCGAGGAAAGCAATATCCCTCAGCTTTCTTTCCACCGTAATTCCTACAGCTGGCAATTTTAAATTGGCATGAGAAAGTCCCAAATTGCTTTGACTTGAAATGTGGGATATGGCCAAAAATCTTATATAATGACCCCAAAAAAACCCAGAATATACTATAATAGAAATTCTGCAACCCTGCCACTATTCTTGGATTGTAAGTGCCATTACAGCCAGCCAGCCTCCGGGTTGTATATTGGCCAACTTAGGTTTTTATTTTGAAATACTAAAAATAACCATAAATACGAATGGAACATCAGGCTCGCTTATTTATTAATGACAGTCAAGGCAGAGGTAAACCACTACAGGAAAGTTCTATAAATGAACTGATTGCAAGCTCTTTAGAACAGACTGCATGAATGGTTTTCAGGACCATGTCAGAGGCCCCTCTCTGTCTTAGCATCCTTAGAGATGTTTTTTCATGTGAAATTCAATATATTTGTTAAATGGCATCTGAAACCGCATATGATTTCTTGTCCCTGTGAGTCATTGCTCTTTGCATACTGGGAATCAAAGAATTCCCTTAAACTCTATTAAATATGTACCAGAAATGCAGAAACGTAACCTTATTCTCATTATACTTAAACCAACTAAGGGTCCATTGAGTCAGCGACACCGATACAATCTAAATGATGAGGATGAAAAGAGGGGAATCATTTCCGTTTGATGGATGAATACAGAAGGAAGGGGTAAGCCATGTGGCATGAACAACAAAAGACCCACAATCCGGCAAACAAGGCGACGGGGACTAATTGCACCATCATTATGATCATTTCCCTTCATTGTATAGCAAATTCATTTTATTGCAATTAATGGAAACATGTTGTTTTGGAATGCCAACTGATTGGTGTCTGGGAATGCAGGAGGGGGTGAACGCTGTACTGAAAGGGTTAAAAGTAGCATATTTTTTTTTCATGTGCATTTTAAAATATGGCATTCAGTAGGTTGTTCGTGAACTTAATCAGAAACATTTAAAAAACAAGTAATATGCCAAAAAAATGGGATTGTAGATTTCCATGTATCCAGTGCGTATTATCAAATACTACTTAAGACAGGGTTACATTTCTAGATTTCCTGCTTCAGTTAACTACCTTTTTAATGTCGCTCAAAATGAATTTACTGATACTGATTCCCATTGTACAGCGCTGCGGAACGTGATGGCGCTATATGAAGCAATAAATAACAATAATAATAATAACTAATTGTGCCATTAAATACAGGGTAAACACAGACAGTACACAATACATTACGCAGGCTTGCAGAAAACAAGTTTGTTGTCCCTTTAAACAGGAGGCACAGAAATAAAATTCCACACAGACAGTGGGCTGGGTGTATTAATTGTATGAGTCTGCAAGCACCCATTCTTAAAACACTAGACATAAACACTCACAGCTACAGAGCGGCACAGTGGGACTGGTTGCTCAACGATGAGCTATGCAGTTTATCCAAATGGTAATAAGGCACCGCGCGCATGTGATAGTAGACAATGCAAAATCATTATGATGGTTGGCAAAAGAGAATAGCACGACTTGGCATGTGTTAACCCTCTGGGTGCCTGAAGAGGTGGTGGAACACCCCTGGCACTCAAGGGGTTAAACCCAACCCTCCTCGCACACTAGAATCTTCACTTACTTCTTCTTGCGAGCTCTCCTGCCTTCCACTCCGTTTCCTGCACTGCCCCATAGCTCTTCATCGGCTTCTCTGTCTCCATAGTGGCCGAGAGGGATTTCTTTAACTCCATGGATGTCTGCATGGCTGCCTGGGGTTCTTGCTCCTGCTGTGTAGTCCTGGTATAGAATCCGTGCCTCTCTTAATCCTGGGTGAGCTGAGAGGTGATGGGTGGGTGAGGGGGAAGGACTGTGCCTGCTCCCACTCACTCCATCCCCACGTCTCTCTCCTGGTTCCACGGATCAGCTAAGGAGGGGGGGTCTGGAGGGATGGGTTGTGACGTCACTGCATCCCTGTGGGGCGCTCGGGAGCATAAAAGGATGCTGCGAGCATGCGCACTGAAGCTCTCCTTCTTCCAGACCTGGGTACCGCAGGAGGAGGATTGGGGTTAACCTGTTTACTTCTGGAATAGCCCCCCCAGCGTTGACGATCTGGCCCTTGCAGGGTTTAAGGCATATACCAAATAGTGATCTCCCATGTAACAATAAAACGTGCCAGTGATGTGAAAATAAGATATTATTTCATTATTTACTTAACACCATGGAATTTATTCACAAAGTAACAGGGTACAAATACTGAGCAATCATGTTGCAATATAAAGAAATTGCAGGCTTGGTGAGAATTAAGCATACAATCCTGGAAGCAAAGGAGAAATAACCACTTAATTAACAGTATTTTAATACTATTCTAATTGTAAATCACAGTACCAAAGCTGCTGCTGCTTCCAAAGTAAACCTATCACTTGCGTATGTTACTGCTTGTATGTCGCACCCTATCACCCGTATGTTATATGTTACTGCTTGTATGTCACACCTTATCACCCGTATGTTATATGTTACTGCTTGTATGTTGCACCCTATCACCCGTATGTTATATGTTACTGCTTGTATGTCGCACCCAATCACCCGTATATTATATATTACTGCTTGTATGTTGCACCGTATCACCCGCATGTTATATGTTACTGCTTGTATGTTGCACACTGTTGTATAACGAGCTGCAATGTGCAGTTTCTACGTGGTTGGGTTCACTTAGCCGGTGTAAATGGATGTAGATGCTGATGGAACCTGACTAGTTCCGAAATACCCCTACCCTCCACCACGGGAGTGAGGTAAAGCCAAACCAGGATACATTCATTATAGGACTGGGGCATCACAGCTTGAAGACACTGTCCATCATGTTTTTTCTTTTTCCTCCTGTATGCATAACAATCCCAGCTGAGGCTTCATCCTTGGTATCCGGTTCGATGGAACATCTGTCCCCAGTGGCACCGATCAATGTTGCCAACATTGCAAGCCATAATATCCTATGGCATTCTGGCCCAAAAAAACAATGTGTTTGCATTACGTATGTTAAACAAAGGGCTGAATCAAGCAAGACTATTTACTTAATGTAGTGGTCATTTGTTCAATAAACACTTTACTCCAGGTTATGAGGAGCACATGAATGAGCAGGGGGTGTTATGAAGGCCATCTCGGCCTTGATTATAAATAAGAAATAAATATCACAAAAAAATGATATTCCCATTTCAGTCCCACAGAATACAGTTAAAACTAATTACTGATGGCTTTTGGTGGATTAACATTCATACAGTAAGACGACGAACCTCATAAGCTTCCAAAACCTAAAGAGTGGACCTCTTCAGTCTTGAAGCTTATGGGACTCTATTTTAAGCTGGTCCACTAAAAGGTATCTCTTATTTCCTTAGACAAACATTAGGAGCCATATCAATATATGCGTATATGTGCAACAACCATATAAATGGACAGGTATTCTGTTATTAATCTAGAATTATTAGAAAGAGATTTCCAGGACTATGGACTTTGCTTTGAATCTACCACCATTGGTGATCTTAGCATTGTCTAAACTAATTTGGGTCCTTGGACTACAAACTACATCCAAAGCCTTTTTATTGTATTGTAATTTAGTTGTGGTATATAAATGCTTTTGTGTTCTCCTATACAAATTAAGTAACATTTCATGAAATAGCTAGTTTTTGAATGTGATTATAAATATAAAATGAGGACCATCCTATTGGGTAATATGGCAACTTCTCCCCAGAATTGTTTCTAGCCTTCATGGCTAATCATACTACAGGTAACTTTAGGAACTATTAAATTAATTATTTATTAGACAAGCGTCTACCAAAAGACAATTTTGGCTTATCTTCATTTTTCTGAGTTTATATATACAATGATTATGCTACAAAGTTTTAAAAGTTCTATCACCATAGCAACCAGTGAAATGATGCTGCTGATTGAAGCAATACTATTGGTTTCTATGGTAGTAAAACTACGGTACTAATAAACTTTGATGGGTTGGCTTATTTTAAGCAGAGCTCTCTGTTTGACAGCTTGTTTGTAATCCAGTTAAATTAAACTGTGTAATTTGGAACCATGGTAAGTTAATATCAGTGATTGATCTTATAGTAATAATAATGATAATAATAATAATAACAATACATAAACATAGGAAGACTGCATGGGAAATAAAAGCAGTTGAGCTTTGGAATGTTTGTTCGAGGTGTAACAAGTTCAATAACTTGGTAACTGAAAGGATAAATATAGATTCACAATAACCGCATCGTGTACCCCGAGGAGCTCAATGTATTAGCACCGGAGAGATCAGTCGAAATTGTTATAAGCTTGCAATATGTGGATTTTTGGCCCGTGTGAAGGGTACTCCGGACCGCTGCTCCATTCCGCATTTTATTAATGGCTACTGTGACTGGTGAGAAATCCATATCAGGCATTCCAAGATTCTCTTGCAACTGTGAATAAATGGAAATACACTAAATATAGTAGTTACTATTCTGCATTGAGATCATCCTATTCTCTGGGGGCAGTGAACTATTGACTAAAGAATATAAGAATATAAGAATATATCACTTAGAAATTTCCTTGTTTTTGAAAGAAACGCAAATACCCTGAATTGGATCAGAAATACAGCGCACATGTTGTTGATGTTGAAAATGACTATTGTAGCCGGAAACTGATGATTTTTAATGAAATATCTTCATAGGTGTACAGAGGCCTTTTGTCACTCCCATCACTCCTCTCTTCCAATGGGACGTTGAGTTCTCTAATCCTAGTTTAACTTTAAAAGGCTAATTGATGATTAGAAAACTTTTGCAATTATGTTACAGCTAGAAATATCCTTGTTTTCCATGAAAACAGCTAAGTGACCCCAAACTTTTGAGCAGTAGTGTATGTATGTGTATATATATATATATATATATATACATCCTGCATGTAAGGTGTTACCTTGCAGTATGTGGGAGAAATCAATAAATCAATAAACATGATAATGTATAACCAGGTTATTGATTCCCTTTTGTGACCTTATGCATCCCCGATATTGCAGAACAGCACTGAACATATGTGACCAGCCAGGGGCCCAACTTCCACAGGGCAAGAAGCGTCAGTAGGTAAGGGGCGCACTTGGACCTTGTGGCAACAATGCCCCTGCACCACCTTTTGCTTGCAGTAGCTGATGTGACATCTGCATCCTACCCCAGGTACCAAGAATCCAGTTATGCCTCTCTAATCGGCAACATCCCAAATGTATATGTGCCCTGGAAGAAAGTGCCCATGCCGACAGCCTATGGTGGCTGGTGTTGGATGTATTCACTAAACTGGCGGTTGGAATCTGGGAATCCTTTTTGTTTAAAAATGGTTCCTAGGAGAAGAAGCACATTTGCAAAAGTACTATAAAACAGTTTTTGGGCAATATGTTGCACAGGAGTGACCTTGGTTAGTGTGCGGAAAATATCTGCGCTACCTAGGTCGCATTATTCTGTTCTGTGTCGCCCCCTGCTGCTTAAACAAGATATGTTTTTCAGACATAATTATTACAATTGCACAGATATACAGATATAGATTTTTAGGATCGCAGGGCATGATCATCATATTTTGTAAAGGCTGATATTAATAAAAGGGCTTTACTTGGCTGATATATCAATGTTTACCCCCTTCATACCTTCTTGAAACATTTAAGGTGATAATAATGGCCATGTTTCCCAGGACATGTATAATGTTCACATATTGCTGACTAGCTACCATCATACCAACATTAGAGAGAATAGAAGAAACTGTGCCTGCATGTTGACAGCTGATTTGATGTTGGGTCTGCTTGCCAGCATGCAGAAACAATCATCTGATCCCTGCTATCATGCAGGTAATAAAACACTCTAATTAAAACAAATCACAGACACATTTATTTTTAAAACATAGACATGTATTTATATGAATATATTTGTTTGAAATTTTAAAAAAACAGATGAACTTTTGTGAACTACAGCTCCCATGATTCCCACTCACGATTATTGTTGTAATGGGAATTGTATTTTTAAATTTGTGACCGATACATTTATTAAAAAAGACCCTACAATATAACTAACTAGGGTTGTAAATTTATTATTATTACATTTTTATATTCAACATGAATATTATTTGCGCATAATAACCGCCAGGACCACAATAGTATACATTATAATATAATAGTATATTATATATATTATTAAATTAAAGTTATTATATAACATTATTATCTTGTTAAAATGCATGCCACCAACCTGGTGGAATTTGTAGACCACAGCAAATGGAATCCATCCATCAATCCCCATCATTATAGACCAGGGACACTTGTAATCCCAAAACATACAGAATATTCAGAATGTAAACGCACACCTGGGTTTTCCCATTTCACTCTGGCAGATGAAACATTCAGCAAACAGATGTAAATATGCTTATTGGATTATTCCTCGTTTCTTCATTCACTTCATAGCATTTACTGGACACAGCTGTGGAGTGTCGCTTATCAAGCATCTTTTTTATGAAACATTTCTTCTCAAATCAACCATGTCACCGGGACATTAGTAAATAGCGGATGATTTTATCTTATCTCTCCAAAGACCAATTGGATCATTTGTTCCTTTAACTCAAGATCCTCAAGACTCTCACTAATACAATCATACAGCCAAAATGTTTTATAATTAAAATTATTTTTTGTTGTTGATTTGTCATTCATACAGCCAAATAAACTGTATGTTGGGAGTGAAAGGGTCTTTAAACTATTCAAATGGGTGATTTTACATTGAGTAGCAGTTTGCAACACCATACACAAACATAAAACTTCTCTACTATATGCTAAGACACACTTACTATTACTCCCTACTCACTCACTGTAACACTGGAGAGGGCTGGCATGCTATAGCCTGGGGTGCAGGTACAGCTGAATGGCTGCTTGGTCCCTGCCCCCCAGTAATTAACATACACAACAGATCACACACACTCACAATAACACAAACACACACTTACACATACATGCTCCCTCTCAAACACTTACACATACACAGCCCTTTCTCACCTCTTACACTAAAATATAATAACTCCATGAATTGTGTAACTAAATGTTATTCTCCTTCAAAACACCTTCAATAGGTCACATAAAAAGTCTTGGTAAACCACTGCCCCCTTTACATGCCTCTATCCAGACTCCCTAAAACAAAAATGTTCCTGGCTATTTGAAATGTTACATGAGGACCACATGGAAACTTTAATTTATCATACACTTAATTGAGTCAAAAGCATTCAAACTGGGATATCAACCAAAATATAATGGTAGCATAAGCACAGATATAAGATCATGGCAGTGTAGAATAGGAAAGAGTCAGTTCCAGACTGTGTGACCCTCAGAATCCACCCCTCCATCCTGAGACCCCGAGGATTGGAGCAAAAACCCTGAGACTCCGGGTCAAACTCTGAGAGATCCAAGCTATGTCATTTGTGCCTGTTGGGCACTTAATGAAATGTCTGCCACAAAGCATTGCCGAGATTCTAAAAACAATAGCACAAAGAAATATAAATGTTCATGTCAGTATAATCCAGACCAATTGGATCAGTCAGGCTGTTTAATTAAATGCTTTACACACAAAAATAAAAAAAATGGTTTGTCAAGATTAGGTGACATTCAGATTTGTTTGTAAAATAAGAAATCTTCCAACATATAGAATTTACGACACGAAAGGAGAAAACAAAGAGAAATATTTTTTAAACATATAATACCCACAGGCAGCAATGCCAGTGGGGAGAACAAAAATCAATGAACAACATTGGGTAACACATCAAAAATGTAATAAGTGAAGGGAAAATATAGCCAGCTGAATGAAGAAGGATGTGTTTTCATTGCAACAGCTACTAAAATCCGCAGCCACACAGCAGTTTTATAATGATTGGTGTAGTCCTATAACAGATGAAAATATTGACTAAACGTATTTGTGTTACTTTTATACCGGTATATGTATTCATATTTTTTTTGGTTGTTTCTTTTGTCCATATGTTATCATTGTTAATATGGTATCATTCTACTTTATGCTCTTGTTGCAGTCCCGAAATAAGAATTGAGAATTATTTTAAAGACGCCTACTCTTACACTAAATAAGTACGTCTACATCTTTTTCTATGTTGGCCCAATCATCTTTGGTTAAAGACATCTACTAATATACTAGAACAGGTTCATTTTAGAGGAAGAAACACCGGTCCTTCCAAAAAAAAATCACAATTTATGCACAACCAGAACTCATGAGAATTAATGATTAGTCCACTAATTGCATAGTTTCCTGTTGACCCTCATCATGATTAATTCCATCAATGTTGGCCATTAATGAACGGTGGATCCTACTGGCCAGTAACTGCTCTACTTCACCAGTGTATACTATAATAACCGTAGTAGACGGCTGAGATGGTACATAGAACCATGCTCACTAAAATCGTTAAACAAAACAGAAAGCTCTATAAATGGAGATGAAGGTAAGCCATCGGGACGAGGGTACTTTAAAGCCAGGCCATTTGCTTATGTGTACATATATCAGCCTTCCTATAAAGAAGGAGCTCAACATTGACTATATTTTGGTACTCACAAGCTTAGGGGTTAATGCTGAACAAGCTCTCTTATGGAGCGATCAGGCAGCAGGGGAGCGTCAGTGCTAGTCCAAAGGAACTGTCACCCCTTCTATGAAGCTGCCTATGGCAATCCTGGGGTTCAGCCTGCATAATCACTCCCATACTGGAGCGATCAAAGGCTGGGAGGTCTCTGTCTTCCTATTGCAGACAGCAGCAGCCTTTTCCCCACAAATTGCCATTGTGTTTGTGGCAACATAGGGGCATTTTTTACCCATGACATACCAGGTACGTCACTGGTCCTCTAAGGACATTTGCTCATGACGTACCTGGTAGATCTTCCACCGTGATAGGGTTAATAAGGGACAAAAATAAACAGGAAAAAAACAAAAATAGTTCCTCTTTTGCTTTAGGGTTGCCTGGTTGGTCTATTAAAACCTGGTAGATAGAGGCCATGTCAGACAACATGCATAATTCACACACATGTACTGTTAATTAAATCCATTGTACAAACTATACATGCTAGTGGGAAGCATGTAAAGTTCTTGGTGATCAGTGTTTAAATAGATGATTGGCAAACTCTACGCTGCTGTCTTCTGAGAGGATATGTGTGTGAATAAAATGCAATATATAACATGGAACTACATTTGTTTTAAGTCTTCAGGGCTCAGTAAATCCCATTAAGAATAGATTACTGACATTTACACATCAGCTTTGGCGCAAGTCCTTGTTTGTAGAGAGACATGTATCTGAAATGTATTTTTATTCGCGGTTGGCTTTAAACACTTGTTTGTAGCTAGGCCATATTTCTGTGTTTATTTAATTGCTAAACAGTAACACTAAAATACTTCATGCTTTTCACAACTAAAAGAACAAGCTTTGCAGACGTCAATCTTTTTAAAAAGGTGTACGCAGAATCGTGATTAAATTGCGCTATTTCTCACTGTGTTGCTATAGTAACGACCAAATTTGCTGTGCCAGAGCCACGCACAAATGTTCACAGAAAAATAAACCATTTTTATTTATATTTCTTAAGAATCTTTTTCCAAATATAATATCTGATCACAGTTATTTATTATTATTTCTATTGAATTATAAAAAGTTTTTTTTTATCTTTAAAAATATGAAGTCAGTAATCCTGATTAAACGTAAAAATTGATTTTAATGGGAGGGACTTTGTTGGTATAATACTACATTTCTATACGGACATCACTGTATTTACTGCTCAAAGATGGATATTTATTTTTCAATGGGATTTCACTTTAAACACAAGGGTGGGGGTGGGTGACCACTTTGCAGCAGAGCTCATCAATTTCCGCTTGTTTCAGGCACCAGTAGAGTGAACAATAGTCTATAATATGTCCACTAAAAAGAGTGGTTTTACTCAACATAAACTAAATGACTCAGAAAGAAGAAGACAAGCATACTCATTACTGTCTCCATCTTGTCTAGTAAACAGGAAATTAGGACACCTTATGGCTCGTGTTTGTCGACTCAGCACTTTCCACACAGATTGGTTGGATTCAATGCCGGAGATTAATCACAAGTAACTGAAAAGCAATCCTTATATAGATCGCAAAGGAAAACATGGGATTCAATATATAAATATATATATATATATATATATATATATATTATATATAAAGAAATAAAGAAAATGGCCAATTAAATCTTCATAAGGATGGGGTGCATTTTAAGGAAGGAACGTGAGAAGGGAGAAGATCTGACATTAAAGGCAGAGTGGAAATGATAGATGCTGGCAGACAATTTGTCAACAACTAACAAACTGGATTCATGTCCTAGATATCCTTGCAAACATTTTTGTATGGGGACTTCCAAACATTTAGCAAGTATGCCAAAAGATGTTAGGGGATGGAGCTTTCCATTGGTGGATTACCCAGTGATGTAAAACGAGCGGAGTTGCATATGATGCATTGCATCACACATTGTCCAAGTGCGGGACATTTTAAAGTTGTAAAGTATAACATGAAAATAAGCCATTGTAGGAATTATATAAATTGAAAGGGGCATGAAAGTAGGGGGGGGAATAAATATATATATATACCGTATATATTTAATTTCGACTCCCCCTCACCATTAGTAAAGAATTCTACAAAATATGTATACTGTGCTATGGATTCTGATTTTAAAAGGTGAAATAATGTAACTTCTTGGGCAATATGTCATACATTATAATTTATTTCTACCTTAAAACATATGAGCTTTAAACTATCCTATTCTATATGAAGGAGTATTTGTTCATTTACATGATCTCCTAGTGCAACCAGCTTTTATTTCTCCTACCAAGTAATTGGATTTAAAAAATTGCATTGCTACAGCTTCATCCGCACAAAATTCATGTGCAAAAAAAGAAGTCATTTTTAAAAGCTGTCATGAAATATTTATTGTGCTTTGAAATAAGTATGTTTGTCAAAACTCATGGGGAAATCAGACACTTCAGAGCAGAGTATGTTTCGCTCCGTAAAAAGCCATCAAGAATGCTTATATGGCCGAGCTGCCAAGCAGCAGGGTCTCACCTTACAGAGGTTATGAACTGTTGGCCTAGAACAATTATAGAGAAAGGACATGCTGAATAATGAATATATCACTCTAAGGCGGCGAGGTACTTAATTCTCCCAGCAGTAAGATGAAAAAATATAATAAAGCATTTAAATACAAATTTCAGGGTGCCGCTAAAATGACCAATATGAACATACAACAAGGCAAGAAATCAGCCCACATCCGGCAAACATTGATCATTGATTTATTTGGTGCCGTTCTATTCTGTAGCATTGTACAATGGAAATAAAATGATTCTGTTGCAGCCTGATATGGCTGAGTCTGCCACTAAACCAATGTGCCCCAAATCTTGGCAAATCCTCTCTAATCCTAACATGATTGTATTTCTCTATAAGTGGCACTACATTGGTTTTCAACTGAGACTCTCCTGCAACGTAAAGCCCTCTCTGTACTAAATTCTCCCAGCTGCCAAAGTAAGATAAAACCAGAGCAATAAGTAACAATATTGTACAAGAGTAAAAAAACGTCCTTCAAGCATTAGCATACATCGTGCAGAGGTAGTTGTGCTGTATTGAGGAACTCCCAGGATGCTCAGCCACCTATGGATCCGGACCCCCTTTCTAGAATTCTGGAACTCTGTATAACCAGAGCACAGGTTGTGGTAACATCGCAACTGAAGCACCACCTGGTAGATACCTCTTGTGTAATTTATTGAAATGTGGGGTGCTCTTTCTTTAAAATCTAAAAATGCTAAATACAGTATGTTTTCGAAGGATTCTATCATGTCATGTAATTAATGCTTTTCGTTTAATGTATTTTTAAACTTTGATATAAAAGGAGAAGCATTTAGCAACAGCTTCCTACCATTCCATTGCTGGCAAATACAACTCCTATGTCCCTGATCGGGTGAGCTTGAAGAGGTCTCAGATGAGCCAGTTTGGCCCAGTTTGGTCTCAGATGGGCCAGTCTCACAAGCGCCATCATGCAGATGACAAATTATCTCTCTTTATGAAGAAAGACTTTCAGCTGGATGATGGTCACTACAAAAGCTAGTCTTGGCAGTTGAGATCTTATGGTGGTAATCCAACCAGGAGGATGCAGCAAGTCTTGTTGACTTGGACCAGCAGGGTTGAAGTAGATGGCACTGTCACCAGCTAATAATTGAGGTATGGAATAACTTTTAATTCTAATCTTGGATAAGCCACCATGCCAGATAGGACTCTCATGAAGAACCGAGGAGCAGATAACTGCTCACAAGTGAGACACAGAACTGCAGTTAGTGTTCTAGAGTCAGGAGGCGCCATCTTGAATTTCATGGGAAGGACAAAATGGTTTTGCAATTACAGATCTAGATCCCTAGTCTTCCTAGACCCCAGGTACCCATGAACTCCTTCACCGATGGCATTGGAACGAGGGGCATTCCCTTTTTCCCTCCACAAGGCCTCCATGCAGAACTCTCTTTTCTCCATACTCTCTCCCCTGTCTTTCTCTCATTCGAAACATATCTACTATTTAGCATGTAACCTAAGTACCATTAATTCTTTCTGTACTTCTCTTTTGTGTCTGGTTTTGTTAGCTTGCAAAATCTGGTCCTTCCAGAATCTGTTCTCTTGGGAGCTGAAGTTAAATGTTTAGGAATTAATATTAAAGTAAGACAATCTGACAATGGAGCTCTGAAACGTAATATGAACTCAGCATAACTGCATTAATTTTTGGAGTAAACATAATATTTCTTGTTGTTGGATTAATCTAAAGTATTTTTTTGTTCCACCTGCATTTTCTCCCTTCATTTAACTCATGTACGCTACTGTTCAATCGTTTGGGGTCACTTCAAAATGTCCAAAATGGCCCATTGAGTTCACTAATCCAAGTTTAAATTCCTATGAAAACAGCTAAGTGAGCCCAAACCTTTGAATGGCAATATATAAGTATATAATAAATATATACTATTTAAGTAAGTTTCAGTTATAGGCTAGCCAGAAATGCCCTACCTTGTATCTTGATATTATATGGTGTTATATTTATATAATGGCCGTTATCTTTGAAGATTTTGTTTTCTTAAGTAGCTTAGTTTTGAGGGAAAATTATTTCCCCGTCACTAGAAGAAAAGATGTATATATTCATTTTTACTCACATATCTATATTAGATGACTATTTATACATAAGTTCATTGTCGCATCCTCGGTAGCCAGCTGTCTCTTTACAACATACAAGTGTGTGTAAGAGGGTAAGCCCCTGGAAAGTGTATCCTTATTCACAGGATCAATAAGATCATGTGCGATGATAATGGTAGATTTAAGACAGACGAGCAATCATTTACACACATACTACAAGCTGTATGCAATTGATAATATAAAGTAAATACTGAAGGTCAAGACAACCCTGGACTCCAACATTTTCAAAGAGTCCTTTTCAACCCATTCTTTTGTGATGTCCTCGCCAGGAGGTATGTTTTTGGCAGTAGCTCTGTTCCTCAGAGCAGGAAAGTCTTCAAAGAATGTAAGAAATATATTGGAAAAAAATAACAACAGCCTTTTCAGCACTATTATATGAAGTATGGTATATATAAAAGATATGGAATTCCTTATCACCAAATCCAGCAACCATCCCATGGTCTATACACAAACTACAGTCTAAAAATACACTGTAACACGTTGTTCTTAACAATCAAATAAAGACAATTAACAATATGACATGGTTAACAATGTGAATAAACAATCATGTAGCACTGGCAGCCATGCAGTTCATAGGGAACACAATTAATCCTTGGAGATACGAATCTTCAACTTTATAACTCCTCAAGCATAAGCCTAATGGTCAGTTTAAATTTCAGTGTAAGGAACCACAGCCCACTTCAGCAGTTTTAAAGTACAAGGCAGGACTTTGATAAGAAGCTGAACATATATACCGGTACATATTTGTTTACAATGAAATTAGTTTGCAAGTCTGTAAAATGTAAAACTTGGAAAAGTGAAAGATCAGCTTACAAACGCTGTGCTCATGCAGTAAAATAATGAATTTACGTATATGTAAAACCCACCTTACATAGGGGGCTATACTTAAAGAGGTACATTTCTCTTATTAAAGAGAACATTTAACCCCCTTAAGACAATGGCTGGTTTTATTTTTTGGACCCTTTGTTAACATTTCTGTGGTGCTCTTGTTTAGCTGTAATTTTCTTTCCCATTTACTGAACCCACACATATTACATATTGGGGGGCTATTTGGGACAAGGATGGCTTCCTTTAGATGTCATTATTTTGATCTTATCATATAATTTACTATAGAAAAAAGTATAAAATATGGTGAAAAATTGAGACTGACTTTTACTTGAAAAAATATCTATAACAACTAATCTGCTAAACTGCTAAATTTCTACTATGTTTCCTGAGTTAAGAAATACCCAATGTTTTTGTGTTGTTTTGCTTTTCTTTTGCCAGTTATAGGGCAATAATTACAAGCAGCATTTGCTATTTCAAAACCATTTTTCCAAATCTGGTAATTCTGCCCCCATGTGCTATTTAGGACATCTTTGAAGCCATTTATCCCATTAAACCAGATATTTGAGGACTAGACACCCCAGGGTATTTGAAATACTAGTATGATGGCACAGACAAGCTACTTAGGGGGAAATATGGCACATATAAACTGTTTGGGGGCTCAGATAAACTCATCTAAGATGAGATCTAGTGTTGTTAAGGATTGAGTCTCTACAATCAGAAAAACAGGCAGTTTTGTATGTAATTATGTAACAGAACCCAGCTCTCTGAGACTTTTTTTTTTATTTGATCCTAGTGATTGGCCCAGAGGAGAGCATTGCGTTCTCTCTCTCTCCTATACTCAGATTCCTTATAGCGTTTAGAACGAATCCATTATCATAGCTGCAGTACGGTGGCTGCGCAGTACAAACTTCCTTGCAAGCGCTTGGAGGCGCTCGTCCCCGCGGAAGTCTTTGGTTTTGTGCTCGTCCACGTCTGCTGCCTGGTAACGTCAGCGCTGCCAGCGTGGAGACGGAGAGCAGGAAGAGCGAGCGAGGCGGAAGTACGATCAGGAATTCTACCGGAGACCGGAGCGGGCGGAGGGCGATAGAGGCAGCTGTCATAGGAGAGAGGTGTATCCCAGGAAGCGGCATGCAGAGACCTTTCACTCAGGTCGGTGGGCTCTGTATCGATTGTATGGGACACTGAACGTCTGTGATTTACCAGGGTCACCGGACAGGGCTGCTGGCAGGGGGGCCCGGGAGGAAGCAAGTGTATTATTACAAACAAAACACGCGTCATTACTGTGCATCTGTCTATATATATCTATATATATGTATATACATAACCAGCAGCCAAGTGTCACTGGATATATATATCTATATATATATGTATATACATAAATGCATATATAATATATACATAACCAGCAGCCCAGTGTCACTGGATATGGGTCATTAAAAGGAAGCAAATGTATTTATCATAAACCATTAATGTATTATTAATGACAACCTATACATATAACACATCTCTATAGAAATATATATATATATAGAGAGAGAGATAATGTAATTATATATTCATGGCAATATAGGAGAAATATATATATATATTCTATAATTTATTTGAAATACATTTAGTAATTTTAATAGTGTAACATTAAATTTGTTCATGGTACTACATGCCAAGTCATTACTATTGAAATATGTTGTTACCTATATGTGTGTGTGTGTATATATATATATATGTGTATATGTATATATATATGTATATATATAATGTATGTTTCATTTCAAACCTAATGTGCAACAGTAATTTATAAAGGAGGGGTTACTTTATAGATACTGTTGCTCCACATATACATTATCTTGGCAAATGTATAGAAGATAAATTGTACCTGTTATCAGTATACTGTCAGGTATTAAAAGCATAATGGTTAAAAATTGCAAATGGGGCCGTGCGCATGCACGCTCACCTACAGCGGCGACACAGAATATTCTGTGGGGGAAATGATTCCTGTGCAAATATTAGAGGGTGGTTTTATTTCTGATTATGTCTGTGAAGTGGTTTCAGTGCAAAGATTGGTGAGTGGTCTTATCACCATGGCAACATGTTCCTTGTTTCTGCTGATTGTACCGTTGGTTTCTATGGTGACAATAACTCTTATCAAACTTTGCGCCAGGATCACTTTTTTTTAATAATAAAATAATAATGGAAGAAAGTAAATGTATGAATAAACATTAAAAATAATTCATATTTATCTAAATTACCTTCATTCTTTCCATATTCTGGTTTCTGCACTTTTATTGAGTCTGTT
>VKOC01001734.1:0-88394 GCA_009364415.1 Spea multiplicata
GTGCTTAGTCCGGACAGCGCGTAGAGCTCTCCGCTCAAGCGGAAGTTGTCTACGCGAATCGCGTAGAGCTCTACACGCTGTTGGGGGGCATAACACAGGAAGATCCAGGTCCCCTGCATCTGAGTCCCCGGCGCTTAGTCCGAGCAGCGTGTAGAGGTCTACGCGATTCACGTAGACAACCTCCGCTGCAGAGGAGACAGAGGGGCGCCGAGCGGTTGCCGAAAATTCTTTCATGAGCGACCCCTTGGCACCCTTCTCTCTCCTCAGCCTGGGTGCCGTACAGTGGGTGGGGATTTCTTCATTATCGCCCCCCCCCGCATGATTTACTGGGTGGGATCTGTCCCCCCCCCCTGGTTCATGGACCCATGTCATATAATGCGACTGATTCTGTTAAATGCAACACATAGGTAGCTGATAATATTTCTGTGGCAAGACATCTCTTTTAGAGCTTACAGAACCCTGCTTTATGATGAAAATACAATATCAGTGTAGTCAATGTTTTCTATGTTGATCCTTTGTGAATCAACTTAAATGCAATAAAAAATCAACACAATTACAGTTTGGTATGCCTTTTTTGTTACTGGCCTGTATATAATATTTATGTTCTACTTCATTGGCAGACGTTCCGACCAGCAGCAATGTTGGTTGAAGGATCAAGAGACTTTGGAAAAACATGGAAAGTTTTCAGATATTTTGCTCAAAACTGTGCTTCAGCATTCCCTGATGTTAAACAGGGTTATGCAACTAATGTGGGGGATGTGGTTTGTGATTCAAGATATTCTGATTTAGAGCCATCGACGGAAGGAGAGGTAAGACTTTTTTCTATTGTATGGCTTTGTGTTAATGCTATTTTTGGTGATATACTTAACTGGCAAATGAAAACACTCAAAGCTCTAAGTGCCATCACAGCAAACATTTTACAGTACTGACCACTATACATACACAGTGGCCTGAAATACCATAACTAGTAACATATATAGTGGCCCACAATGACTAACTTTAGGTAACTTTAAGTTAATTCAGAATTTATACTGAATTACACTCTGACAGCTTTATACTACTCAGATATTAAGTTTGGCATACTTGATGAGGGTCAGGCTGGGAATTAAAACCAGCACTGGAATTAATTTAATACAAGTCTCATATTTCATGTTGTAATTTTTGGCACACTGCACATTTTTGGTCCTGGCCGCAATATTTTAGGTTAGAATAGGGACAAACCCTGCATTTTAAAGTATATTGAAAAACACATTAGTCTTTTGCGAGGAGGGCTCTCTCCACCTAATGTATATTAGGTCTTAGTCTGTCAATTCTAGTCTTGTCATACCCCTTGAGCGTAAATTGTTGGCGCTGTATAAATAAAACATAATAATAATAAAATACAATAAAAAAACATTGTTCCCAACATCACTGTGGCCCATGACATCATTTAATGAGCTGGAACTAACTGAGAACGCACAGGTATAGTTTGTATAATGCAAAAAAACCCATATTTTTTCCGGAACCCTCCGCCAGAAACTGGCGTTGAATTTTCTCTTCGCTACCAACTAAAGATGATTTAAGCCTCCTCGCGACAGAGGTGAAACAAACCGCCTGGGCCGAGGTCACAGCTCTGCAGGCGGATATCTCAAGACTGGACGCAAGAGTCTCATCTGCCGAAACCAGGGTGCGGGACGTGGATCGCCAGCTCTCCACTTTTAAAAGTTCCTCCCAACTAGCCAACCTGTTTTACCACCTAGAGGACTTGGATAACAGGGGCCGCCGTTCCAACATTCGTGTGCGGGGTATGCCTGTGGGCGAGCACCCCGAAGACCTCAAAGGCCTACTGGACAGCCTGTTTTCCTCTATTCTGGTTTGGCCTGCCGACGCAGGTAGGAAACCCATCAAGCTCGATCGGGCTCACAGAGACTTGCGATATGACGGTGGACCGAATGACCCCCCCGAGACATTATCTGTTGTCTTCACAGTTTCGCTCTCAAGGAGGAGATAATGCGGGCGGCACGAGACCAACGGTTCAGGTCCTTTGAGGGACATAAGGTCTCCCTTTTCCAGGACCTTTCTCGATTTACGCTCCAGGCTAGGCGGGCGCTCTGACCAGTCACGGCAGTCCTGCGCGCCATCCGTTTGCCCTGATGGCGCGCAGGGGCACCGTAACCGACACAGTCCGGACTCCCGCAGATGTTGGACACTTCCTACTGCTGACAGTAGAAGTGGAGGATTGGCTTGACAGAGATCCGGGCCCAGGGTTGGTGCACCGCGGATACCGTCGACCGCGACCCGTTCGCCGTGAAGCAGCGGAGAACGCCCGGAACTTACCACAGGAGGACTGACTGATATGCGCCATGCCTCTGTGGCCCGACCATGACGCGAGCCTACACAACTACATACTTGCTTCCTTTCGAGGACCATAGTCGCCGCTACAATGTCTTATGCCTTTGGGCCCTGTAGAGACTCTGCTGCTCTCGCCAAGTAGGACGCATGGCTCAAGTGAGCTTCCTTGCTTTTGTTTTTACCTTTATTTACTGTTTATTATTGTTTTGTATCCTTCTCATAGGGCACTTTTACGATAGCCGCTACCGTGGTGCGACCCTTGCAAGTCCTGACTGGTTTCTCGCTGTGCTCCACACCACCGGAGCGATATTGCGCTGTTTGCTTCTCTCACAGGCATCACACATGCTCACACTTTACGACTACTGTTTCTGGGCGGTGACATGAACGTTCCATTGTGCCCCACGCTGGATACCTCCCCCGGGTCCTGTTGTGTTCCACACGGTCATTTAGGTTCCATAAGCAAATCATTAGCTGACGCTCATCTGATTGACTGCTGGCGGTCCATGCACCCCGCGGATAGTGACTTCATGTTTTATTCCTCGCCGCACAACAGCTACTCTTGCCTCGATTACTTATTTCTCTTCCAGTCCCATCTCAACCTCTTGCTAACGTGTTCAATGCTGCCGATGACTTGATCGGAACACTCCCCTGTGACCTTGACCCTGGCATCCCCTTTACATAGGGCGCGGGAGTGGACGTGGGCACTCAATGACTCCTTTTTCCTGGACGAGGCTCTGTTGGCTCGTGTGGGGTTGGAGTTGGAACGGTATTTTCTGGACAATGACACGCAGGGGGTGCCTCCTCTGGTTGTCTGGGAGGCCCATAAGAGTGTCATAAGGGGTTTCTTCTTCGGGAGGGTGTGCAACGGAAGAAATTCCGCACACAGGAGATAGACAGGCTTACATCTCGCATTACACTCCTGGAGACCACACATAAGCGAACCCAAACAGACAACATTCACAGGGAGCTGTTATCCCTACGGGGTCAATTGTCCGACATCCTGAACTCTCGCTTCCGGCGGACCTCCCTGTATAGTCGCCGGTTCTTCCATGAACACAGCAATAAATGTGGTAAACTCTTAGCGAAAAATGATCAATCCCCATAAAAAGACTACCCATATTCATAAGATACGGACGGCTGCAGGTACCGTGTCCTCCTTTCCTTCTAAAATTGTGGAGGCCTTCCACTCTTATTACACAGTTCTGTATAACTTGCCCCGGAGGGACCCACAGGGGACAGAGTTTGACAGACGCACACTCATACACCTCTACCTCGCACAGCACATCCGACACAAACTTACGAGTGCGCAGGCTGCCGAGATTGACAAACCGCTCTCCGTTGAGGAGCTAACCCTTGCTCTGAGAGCTACGCAGATGGGTAAGTGCCTGGGCCCGGACAGGTTGCCCCAGGGTTACTACAAAACATTCTCTGACAGACTTCTTCCCTTCTTGCACAAGGCTCTGAGCTCTCTCCTGGCCATAGCTTTCGCACCCAGACTCTGGCGGCCACGATTACCGTTAGCCATAAAGAGGGCAAGGACCCCTGTTTATGTCAGAGCTATAGGCCTATATCCTTGTTAAATACAGACTTAAACTTTTTGCTAAGACCCTGGCGATGCAACTCGCTAGGTTTCTCCCCCAGCTGGTGCACCCCGATCAAGCGGGCTTCGTCCCCCGCCGTGAGGCACGTGACAATACTATTTGACTCCTTAACATTGCCCACAGGGCAGGGGCAAGGAATCACCGTATTTTGTTCCTTTCCACCGAAAAAGCTTTCGACAGGGTGGATTGGATGTTTTTACGTGCCGCCCTGGAGCACCAGGGTATGGGTGCTTCATAAAGTTGCTGCCTACGTGGACGACCTGCTCTTTGTAGTGGACCGTCCTGAGATCTCTCTGCCAAACATTCTCACTGAGTTCCGCTCCAATGGCGACCTGTCCAACCTAAAAATAGATTTTTCCAAATCAGAAATTTTAAATATCTCGGTGCCCACGCAGCAGGTCCCAGCTCTCGCCTCCGGCTTTCCCTTCCGATGGTGTCCCGGGAAGATGAAATACCTGGGTGTTTGGTTGACGACTGACATTGCCTTATTATACGCTGCAAATTTTGTTCCTTATTGTCTACTTTGGCGACTGACTATCAGGGGTGGATGCCTATGTATCTCTCCTGGATCGGCCGGGTAAATGTGGTGAAGATGAATCTGCTCCCGCGGGTCTTGTACCTGTTTCAGACTCTGGACTTCCTCTGGATTTTTTCGCCTCCCTTAGGTCCACGGTGATTAGATTTATTTGGGGGAATAAGAGTCCGAGACAGAAGTTCTCACAACTTACGCGGCCGAAGTACGCGGGCAGACTCACGCTGCCGGACTTCTACAAGTATTACCAAGCTACTCACCTGCTGCGCGTGGTGGAGTGGAACGTGGCGGATCCCGGACGGAAGCCTTGGGTCGCGCTGGAGCTGGATGATTTGCGGGCCAAGGTAATGCACGCCCTTTGGGGCCCTAGAGTGGGGGTTCGGGTGGGGTCACATCCCTTTGTGTCGGTGTGGAGGGCTACGGGGCATAAGGCCAAACTCTCTTTGTCGCCATCACCTATGTTGCCTATCTGGGACAACCCCGAAGCTATAAGATTCTGACCCACTGGTACCGAACGCCTCAGAGGCTACACCTCATGTTTCCGGACTCCTCAGATAGATGCTGGCGGTGTGAAGGGGAAGTGGGTACAATGCTGCACTTGTGGTGGGATTGCCCCCAAATCCAGCCGTTTTGGAAAGAGGTCCACCATGTGATTTCTGAGCTTTCATACTCCCCTCCCCCTTTCAAGCATTGTCAATGCCTTTGCACCACTCTCCCCACTCCATCTCACAGTATAAGCGCTCGGTTGGGCGACATTTACTCGATGCGGCTAAGGGCCTCATTCCTCTATATTGGAAGCAAACCTGCTCTCCGCCTATCAGGGAATGGATGTCATGAGTTGAGGACATTAGGAAGATCGAAGATCTCTCCGCAGGCTCCATGAAGCAAAGATAAAGGTACACGGCCACCTGGTTCCATTGGCTCTCTTTTGTGTCCCCACTTGACTTATAAATTGTGCTTTTCTTACATACGCCTCACACCCTCTGGGATTTCATTGATGTTGTACATGTGATTTTCTTTTTGTTAATTGTCATGGGGACTGATTTATCCTCTCACATTACTGGCGATGCTGTTTCTGCTGCAACCCCTGCGTGGGTTCTTACATATCTCCTGCCTTGCTTTGGTAATGCTTTGTATGGACATGTATACCCCTACCTTCCCTCTCTCCTTCTGTATCCAACCCCCCCCCCCCGTCCTACTCCCATAAAATTTCAACAAAATTCAATACACCTTGATTTTGAAAAAAACAAACATATTTTTTCTCTTTAGGGGAGGATGCCTACCGGGAAATCTCCTGGTATCCTGGTAGGTCAGTCCGGACCTGTACTTGATGGATAGTGACTTGACTTAATTCCTATTCAATAATACAAAAGTGTCATATTTAGATGTAAAAGAGAATCAATAATGCATGCAAAACAGACTGTGTGCTTGTACACTAGAATGTTATCAGAAGTATAATGGGTGCAATGGTCAATATGGTCATTAAAGTGTTTCAAAATGAAGACATAGGGTTATGGAGAAAAAGGCCACAGTGTTATTGGGCTCTGTAACAATATCATGCAATCTTGAAGACAGGCTGGGGTCCCTGCTTGTTACTCACTAGGCACCTAACCCATAGCACATGGAAACAAATCCTAGCAAGCTCTACCTGGCACATTACATTTACCAGGAAATTATTATTTTACAGTTTCTTAATGCTGCTTACTGCCCTGTTCTAACATTACCAGTCAAGCCTACCTAAATTGCTCCCTACATTCTCTATTCCACTGTGCACTGATAGAGACTTTTATTGCTGTCTACATAGCAAGATATACTGTACTATAAGCTCTGACTGCTCTATAACTAATAACCAGCTGCATATATTTAATGACAATTCCATGCACCATCACACAGCTCTTACTGTCTCCAAGATTTATAATGCTGCCATTAGAAAAGAAAATACTTTTTTTATTTCGTAGGTGATTTTAAAGGCACTTGATCCAAATTTTGACATTGAAGACCCCTATGATCCATTCATCCAAGGTATGAATAACTAGTATAAGATATGTAATTCCATTTTTACATAATGCTATCTTTAGTCATATAATTTATAAGGCCAACACCAAAAAAATTTAAAGTTTAATGTGATACACATTTCAGGACCTCAGAGGTCTTTTCTACAGAGAAAAGACCTCCAAGGCCCTGAAAGCTTACTTACTAAACATCTCTATATAACTTTGCATCCCTCCATATTGTTTTGCAAGCCCGCATACAACAGCACTTATTGTGGATAACTGCCAGGAGAATGTGTTCTTGATTCACATTTTTCACATTGAAAATGTATGGGATTAAAGGTAAGCCTAGAAAGTAATGAGTTAAAATCGAACAATAAACAGTAATTAAGGTAAGAAACTAATTGACAAAATGCTAAATGGGATGAACCATGTAATCCCTTACATCGTACAAATTTATACTCCTCACACATCATTCATTTTTTACATTACATTTTCGCTTAAGTCATTGATCCTAAAGAGTCAGTAATATTTCAAGGTCCTGGGAAGTCAAGTTTTGATTTCCTCAGCAATTCCCATAAGGGAGCTAAAAGTTTTTCATTAGTTAAGACATGGGGACCAGATGTCATAATATTTTTGGTGGCCAAAGAATATATTGAATTATCTTCTTGTAAAGTTTCTTTCTAAATACTAAATTAATCTATAATGGTTTTCTCCTCTTTTAGTACTTAAAATGATAATTGGGTCAATGGAATATGTTTAAATGTTTTCATTGAAATCAAACCACCATCAAAATCTTTGAATTGGCAACATTTACCAATATCTCCTTATTTTTAGATCTTATTACTATAACTAACTTAAGAATAAACTTCACAAAACTTCACACCCTTGGAGATATTATGCATTATGGAGGAATAAGTGGAACAGAAGCAAAATATTATTATGCGATTTATGAAATGATTGTAAAAGGAAGCTGCTTTTGTAATGGTCATGCCAGCGAGTGCCTCCCTGTGGAAAATTCAACTAGTGATTTTTTTAGCCAACCTGGAATGGTAAGGTATTGGTAAGACACCATTGCTGTTTGTTAGGTGAATCATAGTTTTCACATTATAATGTTTCTGAAACATTGCGACATTATAAAGCAGATATAAGCTTTTAATCAGTGATATACATCCATGGAAATTGGTAGGCTTTGGACCTAGGATCACAAAGGGCCTTGCTATTTTGTCAGATCCATGCCACCAGAATCACATACACAATATGACCAAAACTATGTGGACATCCCTCCTAACTATTGAATTTAGGCATTGCTGGCAGTAGAATGGGTCATACGATGATACCATTTCCACAAGTCTTTGTGAAATTTTTGCCCTGTTAGATCTGTTCTGGTCCACGGTAAGTGATACCATTGCGAAGTGGAATCATCTAAGAGTGACAACAGCTCAGCAATGAAGCGGTAGACCATGCAGACTGGGGCTGCTGTAGCTAATGCATGTAAAATTTCCAAACTCCCACTGGAAGCAACATCAGCACAAGCGTTGTGCGTTGAGAGCTTCATGAAATGGGGTTTGCTTTGCCAAGCAGCTGCACACCGTCACTGGACTCTGGAGTGGTGAAAACATTTAGCGGAGTGTTGAATCACGCACCACTATCAGAAAGTCTAATGGATGAATCTAGGTTTGGCAGATACCAGAAGAAGACTATATACACCAAATGGCATAGTGCCTACAGTAATGTTCGATGGAGGAGGGATAATGGCATGAGGTTGTTCTTCGGGGGTTTGGGCTAGGCCCTTAGTTTCAGTGAAGGATACTGTTAATGCTACAGCATTCAAAGACATTTTAGACAATTGTATGCTTCAAACATTAGGTTACCAGTTTGAGGAAGGCCCTTTCCTTTTCCAGCACAAAGCAAGTTCCACAAAGACATGGTGTGGAGGAACTCAGAGTGTCCTGCACAGAGCCCTGACCTTAACCCTATTGAACACCTTTGGGATGAACTGGAACGCCAATTGCAAGCCAGGGCTTCTTGTTCAACATAAGTACCTGGCCTCACAAATGCTCTTTTGGCACAAATTCCCATAGACACACTCGAGAATCTGTGGAAAGCCAGCCTTCCCAGAAGAGTGGAGGCTGTTATAGTTGCAAAGGGGGGTATATGCAACACCATATTAGTACCTATGGTTTTGGAGTGGGATGTCAAATAAGCTCATACATGTGTGATTGTCAGGTGTCCACATACTTTGGTCATATAGTGTACTCTTTCCTGTTGTCTCACCCGTGCATTACAAGCCAAGACACCAGAAAATAACCACAGTTTTCATTTCTACTGTAAGAAGGAATAATCAGACTGTAGTAGTGTGCTCCATAGCAAACACTGAGCACATTGAGGTCAGAATGTGATATATACTGGAGACTAGTGATAAACAGACAAGAAATGATAAGGAGGCAGGCTGAGAGGTTATAAAACATGCTCACACCAAGCAATCTCATAAAGCTATCTTCCGGGTACACATACTGACTGCATTGTATTGCTTATAGCAGACTACAGAGTCAGGTAAAAGCCATTCGGGAGCTAATTGGTCCAAATTGGTGCTTTCGGTTTTGCCTAACCAGTTAAAGAGTTAATAGTTGCTGTCTCGTCTGGTTGTAATGCTGGGGTGTAACCATATGGTTAAAAAAGGCATTTGTGAATAGCTGGGTTTTTAAGAGTTGACAATTAAATTGTAATGGTAGAGGCTGGTTGAATGTGATAGAAATATAATTATTAGCTGGTCCTAATAGTTATTACCCCTACTCAGGGTCATGCTTAATTTTGTTTGCCCAGGGTGGCTTGTGGAGTTGAATGTATTCACCAATCATAGGTAAGATATTCAAACAATATATGAATCAGGTAAATAATGTGATCTGTTCTGTCCTCTAGGTTTGCAATATTTTTATATTCTGTTGTGTTACTATATTTAACACATAAGCTTTATATGAAGAATAACCTAATATAGTTTTTTTCTAAATGAAAGGATTCAAATCTTGTAGCATTCTTATAGGTGCATGGGAAATGTGTCTGTCAACATAACACAGATGGTGTGAACTGTCAAAAATGTAAAGAATTTTATAATGATGCTCCATGGAGACCAGCAATTGGCTTGAATGACAATGCCTGCAAGAGTAAGTATTAACATATATTTATGAATCAGATATTTTTGTTGCCCTACAGGGGTTTGTGCTCTGCCATCTCCTATATCAATTATCATATAATCTAACATTTTACTGGATTATTATGCAGAAGACATACATTCCTGTACAGGTTATGGATTTGTGCAGGTAGTCTTTTAATATACCAAAGATTATTATAATAATGTACTTATTAGTATTTCACATACCCAGGGAGCAGATATACAAAAACATAATGTTGACTATAACACACACTGTTCAGAGTTTTCTCCATGTCTAGAAAATGGTCCTCACTTTGCTGGAGTCCCAGAAGCTCAGAAATGGCCTTGTAACCTTCTCCAGACTGATAGATGTCAATGACTTTGTTTCTCATCTGATCTTGGATTGCAGCATCGTGTGTTGCTTTTTGTGACCTTTAAGTATGACTCACTTTGGAAGACAGTTTCCATTTAATTAATGTTTAGATTCAACAGGGTTGGCAGTAATCATGCCTGTGTATGTCTGGTGAAAAAAATGTAACAAAAAACAAAGATAACTCCAGCTCACCATTTAGATGTTTTGCAGAGACGCTTCAAATTGCAGGGAGCACGGGACAAAAGGCCGAGCCATATCCTCGGTTAATCCAAATAACAGTTTAGATAGAAGATCCAGCTCCACAAATAAGGGTTAAAAATTCAAACTTTAATTAGACCAGTTAAAACATGATAGACAAAAAAAGAGAAAAAAAGAGAGATGTGCTCAAGTGATTGAGAAGAAATACGCCAACGCGTTTCAAACCTTACGGTTCTTAATCATGGCTTAAAAGTATGTTGCTGCTACTACACCTTATATAAAAATGGCTCTGTTTAGAGATTGATCTATGTATACGCCCCCTCGTTAACCCATAATTAGTCAACATAGGGAGTGGGTGCAATTAATACAAACCAAATCAAGGGAGCGGGTGCAATTGATACAAATCAAAAAGCAAATCAAGGGAGCGGGTGCAATTAATACAATTCATGGTACACATGAAAATTCTACACCAGATGATAATTCCAATATGTATAGCAAATGACTGGTGAAACTGGACACATTATGAATTCAATTTAGTCAATTGGTTGATTTAGTAAGTAAGGGGGCACATAGGGCCCAGTAGGGTTGGATTACTTTTTTCCCTCTGTACGTGAAATCAGTTAAGCGTGACAAATATGCAAAAATGGAAGAAATCCACAAGGGGCAAACATTTTCTATCACAAACTGGCTAGAAGGGTAGCAAAGCAATGCAACTTTCTCTTTTATATATGTAAATAATATCTTTCTTTTTCTAGAGTGTAATTGCAATGGCCATTCTAATAAATGCCATTTTGATATGAATGTGTATCTCTCAAATAATGGTACTAGTGGAGGTGTATGTGAAGACTGCCAGCATAATACTCAAGGGAATCAGTGTGAGCAGTGTAAACCATACTTTTATCACCACCCTTTGAAGCATATTTGTGATATTAACACTTGCACACGTAAGTCAACTTTTTTCCTCTTTTTCAAAAATGTTATTAATTGTATACAATATAGGTTATTATTTATAATAATACCAGCCAAAATCCAAATTATATTCCCGGTAATATTTCTTCCCCTGTGGTAAAGAAATTTGTTTAGTCTGTATGCAGGCATTATTAGTCCCTGGTAAGGGTTAACATGTTACAGCTTAACAAATCCTATTAAAAGTTCATTAAAATGATATCCCTCTGGATAAAGAAAATCAAACAGCATGCTATTAAAAACACGATTAGAGCTGTCAATCTCTGATATCTGTTGGTTTAATCCCCTCATTCTCAGCAAGTTTACACATTAATTTAATTTTTGTCATTTACAAAGGATACTGTGCGGTGGTATGCGTTTTTATATTTGTATGATGTCACTACGTGCTGTCTTGTATGTTCCCAGACGATTCTATTTTAAATAGACTATTAAATTTAGTTAGATTCTATATATTTATCCACTTGGTCAGTGCTGGGTAATAGCTATATGATTTGGGTTTTTTTTATCGTTAAATAATAATTTCTGTACATTTTTATTTAGCCTGTGATTGTGACCCAGAAGGCACTATAGAAAATGGGTTATGTGAGAGTCAAACAGATGAGAGCCGTGGGACAATGGCTGGCAAATGCATTTGTAAGCAAAACGTGGAAGGATTCCGTTGTGATCAGTGCAAGCATGGATACTTTGGACTGAATCCATCTGACCCATTGGGTTGTCGATGTGAGTACAACACTAGCATTTAATTTAACCTTTTCAAGCTGAGTACGATGTAATATGTGAGAGGAGTATCAATTTGCAAATTATTGAATTTTACTACTTAACTCTAGCATACACACTTCACATCCTCACTATATTATCCTCTACCCTCATTGGAGGATGTTCCATTTATCTGTCTTACATATACATTTAATCCTCTGACCCGCTAATTGTCCACTTAACTCTAGTTTGTTATATTACTTTATGAATGTTACCACACCTCCCTTTCTTCTTTCTTCCAAGATCTATATATTGAGACCACTTAGACTTTACGAATATCTTTCAACCTCTACATCAGTTACAATTTTAGTAGCCATTCTCTGAACACTTTCCAATATGCCAATATATAATATGTCCCATAGTTGACAAATCATCATCTTTTTCCTTCTTCTTTTACTTTCCTGTTGCTGTCTATTGCTTGCTTTCTGACTACCGTTGACCACAGCCTTGCTTGGGACAGCAATTATTATTTTGCTTAAAAAGCTGATTATTTGGCCATATTTCGGTTCCTTACTTTTGCCTGCCTCCCAATTTCTGCTGCCAACCCTGACCTGTGCCAGGATACTCAATTATTCTTGCCGTGTCCATTAGTTCATCTGTTCTCCCCATATCTTACCTGTCTCAACTTTCTCCCCATCTTTTACCCTTTTCCTTTAGCTTTCCGTGACAAAGGGCAAGTGTGAGCATGTATGTTTGCATGTAAAAGGCAAGTCCTGTACCACAAGCTGTGGTGGGAGCTAGAGGTCTGTTCCTTCAGACCTCTGCTTCAGCACTCCATCGCTGTTTGTGCGGCTTCCGTGTTGAGCGCTGGAATATGGCATCATATCCCAGTGCTCAGCATCAATCGCCAACACACAGTGTTAGGGAGCGCTCCCTTAATTTTGGGCCGGTTAGAGGGAAATCCATGGTCTCCACAACCAACCCTTCAGCTGATACGTGCAACTGTCGATTCTCTGGGACATGTTTTAGGACACTGAATTACCAGGATTATGCTTTCAGATTGAGCATCTTTGCAGTATATAGCCAGGTTTCCATGTACGCTGTGTATATATACACTTCAGAAATGTTTTCAAATAAGATGACAAATCTTTCTTTATTTTAACATTTCTAACAAACAAATGGATGTCCAACTGTGCAGCATCTGTCTAAGACTGTGCTTTCTCTGATACCATACCTCTGCTAGAGTGGGTTCTGTGATCTCCCCAACCTACCCTGCCCCTCCAGACAGTTCAGTCGGCATTTGGAGAGAGTCAGCAGGGTGATGCCACCACTCACATCAGTAGGCACCCTAGGCAGACCTCCCCTCACCACCCTGGCCTAGGTATACCACTGTACCTAGGTAAGCATTTTATTATTTTTACGTTAAAAACTAAACTAAGGCCTAAAGATGTGCCACAAAGATGGAGGGAGACATTTAGCTAACAGTAATATGGCATGTAGGAAAAAAATAACTAAAATAATTAGTAGAGAAATAAAAAAATGTATAAGCACGTCAATACATTAAATAGCCACCATTTTCCTTGAAATGATTAAAAGCCTTAGGTAATGATGTATACTTTCAGACTGCAACTGTAACCCATTTGGAAGTCTACCATCCTCTGTCTGTGACCCTATTAGTGGACAATGCCAATGTCAAAAATATGCCATTGGTCGATACTGCGAAGAATGTCTTGTAAGTATTCCTCAGGGAATTTCACTGTGATGGCTTCCAGGTAATTTGGTTACTGATGTTAGATAATTTATGTTATATAATGCTTACAAATACATTTATAGTACCTAACATTACACAAGATTCACATTGGTGCCAAATCCCTCTGAATTATCCTACAGTATGATTCCCAGCCCAACAAAAACCCTGTCCCTCTTTCCCTGACATGTTTTTTAGGATCTGAGAATGTTTGGTTATTAGCGTCATAGTTTTATACAGCTCTAAAACTCACAGTATGAACATCTTGCTCATGTTAATGCACTGGAGAGGCTGTTTTTGTTTTCACATATGAGATGGAAGACTATAACACTTATTACTTACATGGAAGACATGCTAAATGTAAACATTTAATTGTAAATATGTATCTGTGAATTCTAAGCATATACACTATATGACCAAATCATATGTGGACACCCGACTATGATACCTGGGAACTAGTGGACTCCGGCTACCCGGAACCTACCCTTGCGGTACACGGCCAGAACAGGTGGGCTGTCCTGCTGACGTCGGTGGGCTGTCCCGCTGTAAGGGAAAATAGGCGTATAGTGGACTGGGACATGTGGTAAATGTGACAACCTTGTTTAAATTCACGGAGCTCTTCATTACGACCTATTCTACTGGTAATGTTTGTCTAAGGAGATCGCTGCCTATGTGCTTGGTTTATACACCTGTAAGCAATGGGTATGGCTGAAACCTAAATTCAGTGACCACATACTTCCGGTCATTTAGTGTATACCTAATCTTCATCTAAGACACATGCCCACAAAGTAATGATATCATACATGTTTCATTAGATAAGGAGCATGTCAAAGTTTAAAAAAGTTTTATGTGTTTTTTGTTTATTCATTTTAGCCTGGTTATTGGGGGCTTGGCAATAGCCTTTATCATTGTTCACCATGTAACTGTGACATTGGAGGAGCACATAACAATTTGTAAGTATACTTGTCCATTTATAAAATAAATGAGCATGGGTGATACCTTATATATATTGTTTGTTGATTTGCTTTTACAAAGCAACAATTGCCCAAAATTATCTCTCCAAAGACACCATTATGTATGACAATGCTTATACCTATGGCACATTAAGTGAAACGTCTATCACCTGTTCATTCCTCCCCGTGGTGGTGTGACTTGATGTCAGAGTGGTAAATAGTACTCCCAGAGATAAAGACAGTTAAATAAATATATATCTTCTGTGATATATAATTCATAACACTTCATGGCATAACTACATGCATAGAAAAGATGATAAATTGGCTGTAAAAAAAACAAGGCATGACACAAAAAATAAGTTCAGAAAGTGAACATGATATCTTGTTGACAACATATTTAAGTGTGTTTGACTACAGATAGATTACAGAAAAAAGATTAAAGCCAGCATTTTACAATTACATTCTGAAACATCTATATTTACTTCAGTTGCAATCACTGTGATATTTAGTTTCATATGACCTGAACATACCCGTGCGAGCAGGTTTGATCCCAAATAATTTTGCAGAAGTTTACAAAGAATCCTCAAAATTATATCATGTAAAAACAATATCAGCCTGATCTTACGCTTAGTTACACTCAGGCTTTAGCCTACCTTGACCCCTTCCCTCTCCCATCACCAGGTACTAAGGAAATAATTTCATATGAATGGTAAGGTCTCTCAATTCATAATGAATAATTGAGAGTATAATAAAGGGACTTGAGAATTGTAAACCAAACTTTATGTTTATTGAATATATATAATACAAACAATAATTAATTTGAAAAAATGTATCTATAAAGTAGAGTATATGAGAATTAGTATAATGCTTGCCAATAAAGATAATAATTTGCAACACACCCGGGGACACAGTCTCTCAGTAAGCGCAGAATTCCCCCCCTCAAACTCGAGATTTCACTTATACATCCTTTGTCTTAGCCAAAAGTTGGCATTGCCACAAGTTATGACCTTGACTATGTCACTCACATCTGCAAGACCTTGAACATGCCACTTAAAGTTGTTTACTAGGAAACCCACCTGTAAGATCGCTGCACATGACATGTACAAAAACAAAGTGCAAATATAGACAGTTTATTATCGTACTTTATAGCTGCCTAGTATACTTACAATATTATAAATGAAAGGGTGAGTACATTAAATCTTAATAGATAATTATACATTGCATTAATCATAAAGAAATTATAATCTATATATTATCTCTAGATTGTAACAGGTGAGCTCTCCTCACCTGTTGTCAAATTGTTATGTTACATACTACTTGTTATATCCTGTCTGCCCATTGTACAGCGCTACAGAATTTGATGGCACTATATAAAACAAAAAATAATAATATTAATATCATAAGCCTATAAGATAATGAAAAAATATTCTCATGCAAATGCACACTGGTTTATTGTCATCAATCTAGTTCGGTCATTTCAAATGATGTTGATGGTAATATGTCAGTATGAGCTTACTTATATGTAACTCTTTTAATGTGTTTTTTGTTATGCATTATTCACTACAGGTCTTAACTTGTTCTATTGTATTTCTTTATTTGAACAAATGAAGTACATGTTTATACTAATACTTAATTCTATAGCTTTATTGAAAGTGTTTCATTGTATCACGATGTAGTAAAGCATTTATTTTGACAAGAAAAAAAAAATATGCGCATTATATTATCCATTAAACTTGCAGTATATAGTATGGTCAGAAATTCTGAGCCCACCATTGCCAGCTTGTTGATCATTTATTAAAATAGCAAACTATTTAATATTTCCAGTAATACATTATTTAACACCTTATATTATTACTTGATTACATTAACTATTTTTTTTTACATTTTTACTGGTACAGATGTTCTCAGAGCAATGGTCAGTGCAACTGTCTTCCTAACATTATTGGTCGTCAGTGTAACGAGCCAGCACAAGGATACTACTTTATTTCTTTGGATTACTATATTTATGAAGCTGAAAACGCCCAAGCACTTGCTAAGCCAGCATCAATTGTGAGTTGTTTTCAAGAATACTTTAATGTATATGGTAGCTGTATGAACCATTTACATTCTCCAGGTGTCCATTTTGCAAATGCATGGGAGCATTCTGTAGAACCTCCATATGCATTTGCCCCTTCTGCTGTTAGCCCAACAAAAGGTATCAACTTCAACTTTAAAATGGTTAATTCTTCCTGAGATGTATTTGACTCATAGTCAACAGTGGTAGGTGTCTAATGTTAGATTTCATTTTTTTGGTAAATTATTCAAAGGTTTTCTATTGAATATTCGGTAAATTGCTATCTCACAACGTCCAGGAAGCAATAAAAAGAGTAACATTTCAACATGAATCAACAAACAATGAACCAAGTAATAAAAACAGGTTTCAGTTTTAGTTACTAACTGAAGAATAGACAGAATAAGACAGACACAGCATAGACTTTAACAATAATCAAACATTCCATATGTTATAGAAAAAAAGGACATACTTGTTAAACAAAGGTTACAAATTAGATGAGAGTATTTTGTAATGGGATTGAAAAGGGTCAGATGTGGCAGAAGTGGCCCCTTCGCTGTCAAGATTTGAAAGGGGATTTGAAAGAGTTGCCCCCTGTCAATACTGGTGATACCAATTTAACTCAATGTATCTTCGCTCTATCTCCCAAAGTCCTGTGTGTGTCTAGACATTTATTTCTACATACATATATATTTCCATTTCAGATTGATCCATCACCTATGCCAAAGTGTAAAGATTATTTCCTCCAGCAAGGAATTGATTTCAGATTTGAAAACGGCAGAATAATACTTAAAAAAATGTCAAAGCCGAGTTTCAGAAGACGACGACAAGTACAGGTCTGTTTACTTATTTATCTGCAGCACACTGTTTAAATACAAATGTAGTTGAATGATTTACAAATGTTATCTTGCTGACCAGCGCAGATAAAATGCTGCCCTACAGTTTTGGAGATGTATAGACTTATGGAAGGGAACCAATTAGTCAGTTACTAAAGTGCACATAATGGTTGGAGTGTTCCTTTTAATAATAATAATAGCTCCTATGGTTAAAGTGAGTTTTAATCTGGTGGCACAAAAATGGTTTCTGATCAAGTCATTTAGTTATCTTAACTGTTAATCTTAACTGTTGGTTTTATTAAAAACGTTGTTTCCCTAATAGAATCACATTTTCTGTTAATCCTAATGATTAATGATGGTACTAAATGTGTCTTATTTTTTAACTATTTAGGCAGATATAGAACTACATTCATAATCAATTTCTCATTTGTAACCTACATTTTATCCCATGCAGGAAATCTTGCCTTATGGCAAACAAAATGCTGTGGAATTGGTCTTACGACAACCAACTTCTAGAACCTCTGTAACATGGACAGGCCCTGGATTTGCACGTGTCCAAAATGGGGCTGGCCTAAGATTTACTGTAAACAATATCCCATACTCAATGGACTTTGTCATTGCTATTCGCTTTGAACCTGAGGTAACAAGACAATGTCTGAACTTTGCTAATCTGTTGCTGCAGCATTTTTGTTATATGAACCTCCAGTTAAATAATACACAAATTAATAGATGAATATAACACCATCCCCAACCATGAAAATGTCTCCAAAATAGTCCAGAATATGTTGCACTTTATGAGGGGGGGGGGTTGCAACCAGATGGAGAAATCCTCTAATATCCCCTCATCACCATTAAATGTTTATTTGTTTTTTAAATAACAGAGACCTGTGTTTTTGCAACAACAAAATGTATTCACAGCTGCCCCATGTCCTCTGTGTGACTTATGAAGCAGGGCAAAATATGGCATCATAGACTGGCACTTTTGCTTCAATAACACTGAGGCGTTGCAGGACCTGCAAGTCCTAATTCTAATCACATGCCCAACTTCCCCTTTTACCATGCCCTCAGTGAATGTGTCCTGCTTTGGGCATCTGGATGCTTGGGGGATAGGAGGTATTATATGTTTCAAGCAACTGTTCTGTAATCACCAGTTTAGGTGATGCATTGTTTGTACATAACACTGTCCTGCATATTATATATGAGTCTGCCTCAGGAAGGCTACACATTGGTTCGTGGATAGTATTAGACAATCAGACATGTGCAAATGGGCCAAGAACGAGTCGGTCAAATTTTTTGTTTCATTTTTGGCCCATTAATTTTAAGGCAATGAATTTCGTTCCCTGCCTTTTTGGCTCGGCCAAAAATTTGGGGGCATTTTTAATTCAGGAACGAAATTCATTGGCCGATTCCCAAATTCACTCTGTCTATTTCCCTACCTTCTCTCCTGACCACTTCCGCTTCTACCAACCACTTTCACATCTGCATCTTCTTCATCTTCTGCCTTTTGTCTTCTATCTCCATGGACAAACCCGGTTGGAACCTCTGCCAATATCACAGCGCTTCCACTTATGTCCTCTCCCTGATCCATGATTAAGAGTTACAGAGCATGAACGAGAGTGAATAAGAATGAGAGTGTGAGTAAATGTGGGCCCATAAATTTCAGAGGAAAATTCTGAGCTTTCTCTTTAGTTTTTGTCTGATTCATGTGGAGTTTGGGCTCGTTTTCGGGGCCTCATATGAATTGCCAAATTTACCAAAATTCTGTAAACTTTCAATTAGTACGAATCTGAATGCACAAGTCTATTAAACACTATTTAATCTACAACTGCCCAACTATAAAGGGTTGTATTGCATTCATAAAAATGAATCAATACTCACTTTATATAGTTATTTGGTTAAGTAAGAAATATAAAGTATTGTGCAAAAGTTTTAGTTAGGTGTGAAAAAATGCTGGAAATTAAGAATGTTTTCAAAAACAGATATGTTTTTTTTATCTTAACAAAACACAGAGTGAGTGAACAGAAGAAAAATCTAAATTAAATCAATATTTGTTGTGACCAACTGCACCAACTGGTTTGCATTCAAAACAGAATCAATTCTTCTTGTGGTGTTACGTAAAGTAACGTAAAACTAAAGTGTTACGTAAAACAATAAGCATATTGTTAAAGTAGGTAAAGAAATATTTATCAAATTTAGATTAACGCTTTTTGTATTTCATTTTAAACAAAATATTAAGTCACTGGAAAACTGGACTGCAAGGATTGTGATAAACCAACCTCAAGGTCCAGTGAGTGAACGCTGTAGAAGTGGGATTTCTCTGAATACTACCTATTCATTACATCTGGCCGCAACAACAAGGTAAAGGCAAAACTTTGATCTCAATTGGCTCCTCAGAGGTCTGCTTTGATCAGCCTAAAGAGGCAGTGATTTTAAATTGATGATACTGTTTGCAGTGATGACATTCTCTAAACGCATGTGTGAGGTTTAATGATTAGCAGTTGTTACATGCCTATGTTCTCTGGGAGTTGAGTTGCTTAATAGTGAATATTGTTTTAGCATAAGTTATTTTTTTCTTCATTAGTCTAGATTTTAGATGGTAAATTGAATTAAAATTTCTATTTGAGATTGTAGGAACATGTGTAGGCCCAACTATATAACCAGATGTCTTTGTGCTTCATGCACATCAGATAACAATAGATGATTCTCATTTAATTTTCCACAACGCCAGTATATAATATGCTATTCTATAATTTACATAAACCAAAATAATGCTACATATGTACCAGATACACAATACATGTGTCTTCTCATTGGTACCACATAGTCATTATTCTTATATAGAGATGAATTCGAATTTTAATCGGTAGGTGTACACAGGAATTAATAAAATGTAATATAACCATAACACGCATACACATTACCACAAGCTTAATAAAATTTATTTAATACTATGGTTAATCCAGTAAACATTACCAATATTGAATAACCACAATCATGTTACATATCTTCTTATACTTTGGTCTAATGTTTTTTTTAATTTTTTGTTTTCAGCAACAGCAGCATATTGTCTATATTTCCTGTCTATTTCACTGTGCCAATGCGTAGCAGAACACACTTTCAAATGTCGATATAATATTGTAATAATGTCCATTGTCTCTTGTGACAGGCTATCCTTGCTGAATACTTCAGTATGTTTGGACCCGGATACAGAATATGTAATAGATGTGTATTTTAACCAACTGTCAAATTTTGCATTAAATGACAAAGTTTACATATTAATAGATTCGGTAAGTAACTTAAATTAATTGCATTGTAAACATGTAATCCTTCAATAATACATTATATATATATATATATATTATATGTTGTGGTGTGTGTATATGTTATATATATATATATATATATATATATATATATGTTATATATATATATATATGCCATGTCATTTCATAAACAGTTCTAAGCATTTTTTTTATTTGGAATACTAATAAAAACACTTTTTTTGGCCCCTTCCAAAGCTTGGTCTGATTCCAAAACTTGATTCAGTTAACAATTTATGCAGCAAAGAGGAAGTGGAAGAATATGACTATTATAACTGCATTGAAATTGCTTCTGAAATTGGGACAGAAATTCTTCCTGATGTGTGTGAGAGGCTCATCGCAAGTTTGTCTGCTCGCATGCATCATGGAGCAGTTAGTAAGTATAAGTTACCTTGTTTTTTGTTTAGTATTATATAGTTACGTGAAATGTATTGACATTACAGATACTATTTCTAGGTCCGAAGGTCTACCATTTTGAATCTATGATATAGATATTTACCACTATCCATAGAATGACAATAGTATACTCCTACTTTTTAAATTAGCAAGCTAACACTTATTGCAAAAGATATGTCTAAATATATTATTCTATACAGTAAACACTAGATGGCGGTATTCACTAACAAGCCTCATGAACCTCACCAATAGTGTAATGCACCAGCACATCTCAGTCCCCTTGCACTTTTATAATATGTAGAACCTATGCATGTAACATACCCAATATTGTAAATCGTTTAAGTACCTAGTTTAAAAACAGCTAAAGCAAAGTGGGGGAAATGTATTGAAATGTAATCGAAATGAATTTGTTTTAAGGAAATTCTGTTAACTATTGACACAGAAGTGACCTTAACTTCTCTAACTATCATCTATTTTAATTGTATCGTGGTATTTTGCTTTAAATGCCATAAATACCATAAATGTCACTTCAACGATAATAAAGATTGTACTTTAAATACGTGGTCAGCTTTTTTGACAAGTTCAGAATTGGGAATTGGTAGAGAAAACTGTTGATCCCCCCCTTAACAAATGCTATTCCCATATATATACATAGTAGTTAGCATGAGCACTTAAAAGGAAACTTCGATGTCTCATGCAGCCTCGTCAACAACTAATTTATATTAAAGAATTTTGTAAGTACTTTATCATATTTTTTACAAGATGCAGAATGCATATTAAAATGTCTTACCTTTAGGAGCAGCTGAAACTCCAGAGCTTTAGCATAACAGTCCCGCGCCACATATTGGCTGCTAGAAAGAACCAATCAATAGCAGTAGCTTTCTGAGTATGAGGGTCTCAGTAGACCCTCCACACCTGAAGCCCTCGACGAGCACTAAGCTGTCAGGCGATATCAGTTGATGTGTTTAGCCACACACCTTTCACAGGGCCAGCTATTTGTTTTAAGTCATTGCATAGTGGCCATTTATTATTACTCTGGCTTCATAACCAATATTTTGTCTCTTATTTATGGTATAACACTCCAAATGTCAATGATTATGATTTGTTTGTGTTTAAGGTTATTAGCCCTGAGCCACATACATAGCTGTCAGGGAACATCAGATGAAATGAAGTTTTGCAGAATGTTCTTTTAACAGTCCTTTTAATATTTCTATTTCAGAATGCACATGTAATAAAGCTGGCTCACTAACTACCAGTTGCAGTAAATTTGGTGGTCGCTGTTCCTGCAAACCTAATGTTGTAGGTAGTTGCTGTGATCGGTGTGCTGTAGGCAGCTATGGATTTGGTCCCAATGGATGCAAAGGTAAGTCGTTGAATATTTGTAAATAATAGTTTAAAAATATCCACCATATGGATCTGTGTAGTGTGCTAGGATTCCATGCCCAGTCAAGCATTCTCTTCATTAATGGTGAATCATGGGCTGTGCTCTAAACTATACAGCCCAACCACTCCCTATCCCAAACCTACGATTTTGTATCTTAAGTGATTCCAATGCACTCAAGACAAACCTTTCTAACTGTTCCCCCTTCAATGTCTACCTTACTGTGCACTGATGTAGACTTATTGAAGCATACCTAGTAAGCTGTACTGCAGTGTCTCCTTCCTGAAAACAACTAACCTCCGTATTTAATGATTAATGGCTATTCCATACAACCCCTAAATCAATATATAAATTCCAGGGCTGTTCTTAATCTTATGATCATGGTAAAATACAGACCACAGGTAGACACCTGCAAAGGGTTAATATAATTTGGGAATAAGAGAAGTAAACTCCTCTGGCATTGTCATCCATGCCATAATAAGAGCTTTTCCCAATGTGCCACATAAAAAGTACTTGTGAGAGCTCTGTTGTCACTTGACCTGTTCAGAAAATGATCACTCCGTCAGTTGAATAAACACCCGCATTTTTTTCAACTCCCTACCCCGTAAACATGTTTTCCTTCTCCCCTTCACCTAAAGTATCACTTCGCTTTATGCTTTTTTATCTTCATCTTTTTCATCTGATTACAAATAAAAAAATAGCAGATTTTTAAAAACTGGCTTTGCTTCCACATTTGTACAAGTAGCTTTTATATCAAAAAATGGATATTGATATGTTTTGATTTTTCTTTTAGAGTGTGGCTGCCATAGTAAAGGTTCAATAAGCCCACTGTGTGATCAAGTGACCGGTCAATGCGCTTGCCGCAGTGAGATACAGGGCCGGCGGTGTGACAGTTGCCTACCTGGCTACTATGGATTTCCTAACTGTAGGCCTTGTCAGTGCAATGGCAACTCAGAACTTTGTGATCCAGTCACTGGAGCTTGCCGGAACTGTAAACAATTTACAAATGGGACCAACTGTGAACGGTATGACATAATCAAAAGTGTGCAAAAGATAGCTGTAATGTTAAATGGATTTATAATGAAACAGAAAAAGTGATCTGAAAATGTAATAGCTTTAAGCCCTTAAGGATACTGGACACGATATAACATTCTTGCAAAAGCATCATTTGAAGTCAAGGATATAGTAATATGTCCTTCACTACTATCACAGATCTTGGCTAATTGCAGCTGTGATCGGTGGCAGGACTGCTGCTGCTGGCTACCCAGAGACTCAGAAAGACCAGCAACAACCACTAGGAAACACTAAATGTAATTGCTCAAAGAACCAAGGTGCCTCTCTATTCTTCAATCTGATTGTAAAGCAGTGAGTGGCACAAGAGAGTGTTTTCATTTTTACACTTAGTAGATTTAAGCAAGTATATACAAAAAAAATACACTTGATTGACTAATGTTTTGAAGGTAATTCGAATTGGGTGCAGCTAAACTAACTTGAGGAATACTGCTGAACATAAAATAGTTGTTTTTTTTCTGTGGCCACTTATTCTCTGTTCACAAAAAAGGGCATGACAAAGTATGTTTTAGTAAGTCTTTTCAGTATGGTATTGTTTTGTGTGATGGTTTAGATATCTCTGACCAGTACTGACATTAAGTGTCCCACTATGCTGATTTTTTTTTTAAAAAAAGTGATGCAAACCTTGTAATATTTGGCCTGTAACTTTCAAAATAAATTCCAAAATTCCAAATCAGGGCAAGCTAATGAATATATTTTGGTTATTTTTTTCCATTGGCTGTAGATGTTAAGAGTTTCTATACATATTTAAAAATGTGTTCTTTTCTAATAAAAAATGTCTTATATTTATAAATTTATGGTGAAAAATTGAGAAAGAGGGAAATTATGGTTTAAGAAAGACATAGTAAAACATGAAAAGTGATAAGGTACAGGGTTTCTAAAATGTGTTTACAATAATGCCATGTAATGTAATGCGCTTACAACAGCTGGAATTCCCCTGCTCATTAAAATATACAAAAGTTTTGATTTTTAAACAAATTTTAGCTTGGAATAATAAAACAATAATAAAACCCATGTTTTAATCTAAAACATGTAGCTAACTGGAAACATGAGGATCAAAAGTGGGCACTTTTACTATGAACATTCTTCACCATCATGGATCAAAACTGCAGTTGTGAAAAAGAAAGCTACAAAAAAGCTTTCAAAATTAATATACTATAAAATACTCTTTTTGCTTTAAGGGAAAAATGACATCTAATTTATTTGTCATAGGTGTATTGATAATTATTTTGGAAACCCAGATTTGGGACTTCCTTGCCGTCCGTGCATGTGTCCAGGTTCCCCCACAAGTAACCAATTCTATGCACATTCCTGTAACCAAGATCCTAATGGCCTGGTAGTGGTTTGCAACTGTCTTCATGGATACACAGGTATGCAATCCATGTTTGCTATATGATTATATTGTTCTTTTTGCTATATTATCATGATGGAACTATAAGTTTAGATTTCTAACAGTCTTTAAAAATCACTAAGGTAAGCTCAGAAAGAATTAAAGAAAGAATAATAATTATTATTTATATAAACAAACTTTATCTCCTATACAACTATAAACAAGTGTTTCCCAAGTGTGGTTAGGTTACAGCCAGGTTGTATGTGGGTGCTGTGACAAATACAATCTTGCATTATCCAGTGTGGTTGCAGATGGCCACCATAATTATCACTTTTTATAGTGATTTATACTTGTTTCACCCTTAATCTTAATGGGGCTGTACTCTAGGAGGGGGAGGGTGTATGTTATGTTCATGGTGTTTCTTTTAATCTCGTTTCCCCATTAGGAAGGAATTGTAATAAATGTCCTCTTGGATTTTATGGAAATCTAGACAGTGGAGAGGTCTGTTTACCATGCCAATGCAATAATAATACTGATGTAACAGATCCTAAATCCTGTGACAAGATCACTGGAGAATGCTTAAAATGCTTGCACAATACCTATGGTGCAAATTGTGAATCCTGCTTACCAGGCTATTTCGGGTCAGCCCTTCGCCAGAGCTGCACAAGTAAGTGGAAAATGTCTATATAATATTCAATGTATAAAATTCTCCAGTATAAAATACTACCCGATGTGAGGTTTATACTGCCAAAAATCAAATTTTAAATAAATGTAAGAGAGGAGTTATTTGTATCATGTGTGAGTAAACTCATCTAGATTTCAAATATACATAAACCAGATATAAGGAGCTTATGTAATCGCAAGAACATGCTGGGAGGTTAAAATAATAAGTGAAATACCACCAAGCATGCAGCCCCATATTCTGGCCTAGTCCTAACATGGCAACAGTCCCAATTCCACATCACCAGGGACCAATCGCCTTGTTGGGAGACTAGGCTCCCAAGTACCCTCTGCTCAATGAACTGTTTGAATGTAAGAGAACTCCCGTATAAGTAGTCCATTTACATAACTCTCAATATATCAGATGTTCAGTTTGGGCAGCTGTATTGGGATTATAGGGAGAGGCAGGAGCGGGTGAGATATGTCTGTGACAGACCGACCAGGGACCTCAGGTTGTCCCTCCCCGCCAAAAGTGACTTCTCCCTTCAGGACAATAATTCCCTGCAAGCTGTAGGCAATATCCCCAAGCAAAGTAAAGGGATATCGCTATCCAGTACCCAAATAACCAGGCAATACTAGTCTTTAGGTACAACAAGAGGAGAACTGATTTATTTTAGACACAGACGGCTAACATAAGAGAAGATATTGGGATACAAACCGCCACCTTAATCTGCACCCCAGAGACAACAGGGGCAGTAAAGGGATTAACAATACAAGAGAATACAGATGCCACTAAAATAAGGAATACACATTGTCTTGATTAGATCTCCAGACCTTAGTGTGCTGTGTGTAAACAGTTAGGAAATAATAAACGTTTTTATTAATAACACACAAAAGGATAACATGGCACTCTTTACCAGAGTACGCACAGTCCTAGGATAGCAACCCCCACCCGATGCAGCGCTGCAGGGGACCTGGATTCTCCTCTCTGCCAGCCGGTGAACGTCTGCGTGATACGCGTAGACAACCTCCACTGCTGCCGGCACTTCTGACAGGCTTCTATGACGGAGCACTGGGTAGATATTCATCAGCTGTCCCCACTAGACACCAGGGAGTCTGAACAAGGGGGAGAAGTCTAGGGATGCATCAGTAAGTCGAGGGACATATAGGGGGTATAAGGTATATCACAGGGCAGATTGGCAAATAGGGGGAATAAGGCATATCAGGTTGCTGAGTGGCATATCGGGGAGGCAGAGCGGCATATCAGGGAGGCAGAGTGGCATTTAGGGGTCTAAGGCATATCAGGGGCAGAGTGGCATATCAGGGAGGCAGGGTGGCATTATAGGGGGTATAAGGCATATCTGGGAGCAGCGTTGCAAGCCGTATGGCAGATGTGCATTACTGGGGGCAGGTTGGCAAATAAAAGGAAATAAAAACAAAAATGCATTTTTCTCAATCATAGTTTTTATTAAATATGAAAAAATAGTTTACATGAGAATTAATATTAGCTAATAAAACTTTTTTCCTATAGGGTAGTCTTTCTTTTTTTAATTAATATTTAAATTTTGGGGGGTCGTCTTATAATCAGGGTCATCTTATAATCAAGCAAATATACTATTATCAGCACAAAAACTGTGTGTCAAGAGCTTCATGTAATGGGTTTCCATGGACAAGCAGCTGCATGCAAGCCTTACATCACTAAGGACATTGTGAAGCATTGACTCAAATGGTGGAAGTCCACTAGACTCTGGAGCGGTGGAACCGTGTTCAGTGGACTGACAAATCACGCTTCCCTGTTTGGCAGTCTGATGGGCAAGTCTGGGTTTGGCAGTTGCATTGCCTGTCTGACAGCATGGTGCCAACTGTAAAGTTTGGTGGAGGAGATATGGGGCTGGTTTGGGTTGGGCTAGGCCCCTTACTTCCTGTGAAGGGGAATCTTAATGCTACAGCACACCAACACATTCTGGACAATGCTATACTTTTAACGATGTGGGAACAGTTTGGAAAAGGCCCTTTTCTATTCCAGCAGGACTGTGCACAAAGTAAGGTTCATAAAGTCATGGTTGGATGACTTTGGTGTGGAAGTACTTGACTGGCCCACACGGAACCCTGTCCTCAACACCATCGAACCTTTAGCATGAACTGGAACAGAGATTGTTCTTATAGATTCCCTCTGCAATGCAGATACCGCCATTGGTTTTGTAGTTCCCCTGACTGAGTCTCTCTGTACATTTTCATTCATCCAACCATATTAAAAGCACATAGTCCTTTTATCAAGGTATAACACAGCTGCAGAGGATTGAACTAATGAGAGAATAAAAAAAGTAAACTCACTTGACAGTGTCACTCATGCAATAATAAGGGCTCATCTCACAGTGAAAAAATCTGTGTCATCTAAAAAGTCACAATGAGAGCTGTGTAGTCATCTGACCTGCTCAGGTAGGGACCATTTGAAAAACTGAAATTAAAAAAATACAAGATGTTTTAGACTAGTGATGACGGGATCATTCTAACAGTTGCCTTAACATCAGTATTTCTTTTATATACCTCTGTATGTTTCCCCTTCGGCCCTACACCCCATGTATCCTTTCTCCTTGTGCATTTTCCCTCCCCTCTGTTATGAACAGATTGTTAATGCTGACTTTGCTTCAAAGTCGTGACAAGTATATTTATTTTTCCTAAAAAAGTTATAAACCCTTTAAAGCTGACTTTGCTGCCAGACATGGATAAGTTATAATGCCAAAAAGTTATACTGTGTTGTGTTTTGATTTTTCTCTTAGAGTGTGGCTGCAATAGTAAAGGTTCTACAAGCCCACTGTGTGATCAAGTGACTGGTCAATGCGCTTGCCGCAGTGAGATACAGGGCCGGCGGTGTGACAGTTGCCTACCTGGCTACTATGGATTTCCTAACTGTAGCCCTTGTCAGTGCAATGGCAACTCAGAACTTTGTGATCCAGTCACTGGAGCTTGCCGGAACTGTAAACAATTTACAAATGGGACCAACTGTGAACGGTATGACATAATCATTTAGCTACAAATAGATAACTCTAATGTTAAATAGATTGAAAATGAAACAGAAAAAGTGATCTGAAAGATACATAACTTAAAAAAAGACATGCACATCAGTGTGTGCGGTTGCTACTCTGAAGGAAATTTTACACTGCCATATAGTGTGAAATCTTCTACATATAACTGGAATTCCCCTGCTCATGAAAGACAAAGGTTTTTTTGTTTCTAGGAGGAGATGGATAAAGAATGTCAGCTTTGTATAAGAAAAATATAAAATCCACATTTTAATATGAAATATGCGCCTAACTGGCAGCCATGAAGACCAGTAAATTATTAATCCCTCAAACTGCCAAAAATTCCCACACCCTCTTTTGTCTTCTCAAGACATAACACTCCAATCACAGAAGTGGGTAATTTATTATAAGAATGTCTCACTGGCACTGACCAAAATTGCAGCTTTGAAAATAAAAGCTACAAAAAAATGGAAAAGAGAGTAGCTCCAAGAAACATGGTTAAAAAAGTAGCCTCACAGATTAAAATGTTTTAGTGTACACTAGGAGACATTACCTCTTTAGTCAGGGGTCCTAGAGATTTGAGAATGAGAATAAAAGTGTGCTTTTGACAATTATTATATTGTATTTATTATGTATAAGTAAATTAACAAGGAAGAAAAAAATGCCTACTTCAAGAGGTTTTATTGTTATGTATATGTTATTAAAAGACCACTAGACCTCCAAGGACTTTACTTCTCACTGAGCTGCACTGATGCTTGAAGCCCTCTCCACAGGTGGTTTATTTATGGGCTCCTTAAACACTTTAATACTTAATTAGATGTGAGGACGTTTTTACTCATCTGTACCGAAGGTTTGTTAGCTATTTTCATGAGTTGCTAAACACTTATTGAACTATCCTTAAGCTTTAACCCTCAAGCTTGATAAATACATATAGGGTGATTGGTACTAATACAGCAGGATCATTGTAGCTACACTAAAATACTCATGAACAAAGAAGTGGGTGTCAGATAAAGTTTGAGATACTCTAAAAGTGGCCTCAAGCTACTGTCAGTTTTGCACAGAAAGGGGATATCTTTATGTAACCAAAGGGCAGTCAATATTAATCTGTGAATCACCTACGACTTTTTAGTTCAGCTACCCGAATGTTATAAAGAGACTGAACAAGATAAATGCAAATTGCTTTTCTCCCAGTAGACACAATAAGTGGTTGGCGTGTTATAATAATCTTCAGCTTTTATTAAAAGTGATCATCAAACGTAGATACTATAAAATGCAGTTTTTGTTTAATGAGAAATGTGACGTTATTTATTTGTCATAGGTGTATTGATAATTATTTTGGAAATCCAATTTTGGGACTTCCTTGCCGTCCGTGCATGTGTCCAGGTTCCCCCACAAGTAACCAATTCTATGCACATTCCTGTAACCAAGATCCTAATAGCCTGGAAGTGGTTTGCAACTGTCTTCATGGATACACAGGTATGCAATCCATTTTTGCTATATGATTATATTATGTTTTGCAATATTATAATGATGGAACTGTAAGTTTAGATTTCTAACAGTCTTTAAATATCACCTAAGCTAAGCTCAGAAAGAACTAAAGAAATAATAATTATTATTATTTATACAAACATACTTTATCTCCCATAAAAAGGTATTAACAAGTGTTTTCCAAGTGTGGTTAGGTTACAGCCAGGTTGTATGTGGGTGCTGTGACAAATACAATCTTGCATTAGCTTCATATTATCCAGCATGATTGCAGGTGGTCACCCTTACTCACCCTTAATCTTAATGGGGCTGTACTCTTGGGGAGAAGTGTGTGTTATTTTCATGGTGTTTCTTTCAATCTCATTTTTCCTATTAGGAAAGAATTGTAATGACTGTCCTAGTGGATTTTATGGAAATCTAGACAGTGGAGAGGTCTGTTTACCATGCCAATGCAGTAATAATATTGATGTAACAGATCCTGAATCATGTGACAAGATCACTGGAGAATGCTTGAAGTGTTTGCACAATACATATGGTGCAAATTGTGAATCTTGCTTGCCAGGTTATTTTGGGTCAGCTCTTCATCAGAATTGCACAAGTAAGTGGTAATTGTCAATATAACATGTAATATGTACATTTCACCACATGTATAAAATACTGCCTGATTTATGCTGGGATCTCTGATCTAATCACCCACCTTACCTAAACATCCACCTCCCAGCTGTACAGTATCTCTGTGGCTACATGGGAGCGGCAATAAAGGTCTGTTCTGCGGTGGCAGGACAGTAACCAAAATTCATGGCCGTCCATTTAAAACTAGGACACTTGGGAGGTATGTATTTACTTTACTCTACAGAGACTTTAATAATATCTCTCTCCCTGTGCCACATGTGGGATAACAATATGTCCCAGCGCTCAGCACAGGACACTAAAAGGTCTAGGATAACAGCCCCCATAAATACACTACTAAGAATGAGCACAGAAGAGGGAACAATTGTCACCATTGTGAGGGGCACCCTTGAGCTCCAAATTCACAATCCATCCATACTCCTTGGTTTTGCTTCCTCTTCCTGACGTTCTTATGGTCAGTGAACCAGAATTCTTTATTGCCCAGCATAACAAGTAATGTACAAGTATATGGTATATAATGTTGTGGTCTGCAATCTAGTACATACATCCCATACAGCTGGGTTCTATAGCAGTGCATAATTAATATGTTTCAATGTATAGAACACAAAAAAGTTTGACAATAAGTCCAGGGAAATAAAAAAAGAAAAAGCAATAGGTAAAAGCACAGACACGCTACAACACTCTATGGGAATCCCACCATCCCACAATAACAAAAGTATAAACAAAAGTAATGGTGGTGCGACCCACGATCAGTGAATAGTGCGTAAAATAAGGACTGTATAGGGTTAATACGACTGACTCCAATCTATGTCGCCTAGTGTGATATAAGAATCACACAGCCATCTAGAGCTGGAATGTTCCTTCATAGAGCAGTAGAGCAACGATTTTAGCACCACAAAAAAGGTGGTCAAAATGGGCTCTCACCTTGCCTGGAACCCATCACCTGGCTCCAGGTATAAACAGCACTGTGCTGACTTAGGGCAGCACTCCCCTTTTAGGGTAAACAGTTTGGACAGCAAAGCAATGGATGGGGTAGGTGAGTATAAAACGCACAGCTTAAAGTCTAAAAGTATGTTTAATATTCATATACAACATACATATATTATTAAAACTCAGGGACTGGGGGATACTTCTATCATCTGAAACGTTTCTGCTGCTTGCCACCTAGTGACACCTGGACCAATAGACCTAGTTATTTACGTTTATAAGCATGTCAATGATATCCGCTGATTAATGTATTAAAGACAGATGGGCCTGTTGCTTCAGCTTCATTAGCCCCTGTGTTAATCAGCTTAATTATAGTATAGTAAAAAAACATTTAGTACAGCATGGTATACCTCTATGCCAAACTAAATGCTTTCATATCATGTCATGATGTTAAAATTGACACACAGCTTCAGAAATAACCTGGGGAAACTTACAAATTGTCCAGATAATGCCAGTCTTCTATAGAAATATTTTTTTGTTTGTTTACTTATGCTGTTCAACAATTAAAAAAAAACAAATGCAGCAGACAGATCATTTGTATAATATATTTTTATTTTAGGTTGTGACTGTAACCCGTTGGGAACTAATGCAGCAAACTGTTTAATGTATGAAGAAGTTGGAGAATGTGTATGTGATAAAACTACCGGGCAGTGTCCTTGCCTACCTAATGTGATCGGTATTAACTGTGACACATGCGCATCTGGATACTGGGGTATGGCGAATGCGAAAGAATGTCAGCCATGTGACTGCAATGCAAATGGTTCTTATGGAAAACAATGTAACCAGGTATGGAAATCCCCCAAACCCTAATATAATCCAAAATAAAATATATCCATAATAAATAAAGTATTATTTATTTACTGAACTTTCTTTATATAGCTAGTCTCTATTGACATATATTAAAGTATACAGAGTTAATGAAGAAAAACATTAAATATGTTTAAACTTGTTGTTCCAACAGTTAACAGGGCAATGTACTTGCAAGCCAAAATATAAAGGACAGAAGTGTGATCAATGTATAGATAATTACTATGGGAATCCAAAGGTTCAATGCACATGTGAGTACAAATAAAAATATCATCTTCTGCTTTTAGAAACTTAAATGGTCCGATACATTTCAATAGATCTATGTCATTGTGCCTCACCATCACTTAATCTTATGTACACTTTAAGATTAGCCGAACTAAAAACACAAGTCTTGGTCATGAGACCTTTAAACGTATACACACATTTCTTATTTGTGTTTTTTTTTAGTGTTTTATCTGTGGGCTCACTCCACTCTATTAAGAACAAGTTCCATGAAGTTCTACCAGCCACAGCATCCTTATTTTTCTTAGAATAAGTATCTTATTTTACATTTTTCCATATTTTGCTTTGTGTCAAGCAATGTTTTGTCTTCCTGTAGCCTGTAAATGCAATTTGGAAGGCACGCAAGAGCCTTACTGTGATAAAGACACCGGAGCATGCAACTGCAAGGTTGGAGTTACTGGAAGATACTGTGACCAATGTGCCCCTAAATTTAAGCAAGAATTTCCAAAGTGTCCCCGTTGTCACATGTGCTTTGACCCATTGGACTCGGAAGTGACAACGATGTCCCATGCTGTCCATGGCTTGGTCCGGCTCGCGGCTAATATTGGGCCCAACAGAAATGCACCTGTCTGTGAAGTGCAGATTGATATACTTAAAGAAAAACTCACTAAGATAGAGAAGATATTCCGCAGTCCTATTCTTTCACCCCAGAAATATAAGCAGGTGAAGAGCTATTATGACCTTATAAGGTAATCATTTTAAACATTTGAGCTTTGTGTCTTTATATAACAAGACTCCTTTCTTGCGTCTGGAGCTAGAGGTCTTGTTGGACTCCATTTCTCAACAGAAAACGAATAGATGTGTCCTTTCAAATGAAATAAGGCATAATGTATCTTCATACTTCTGTAAGATGTTTTCTGCTAGTAATTAATCTTACCTATCAAGGACAGCATGATTTCCAGCTGTTCCAGTTGCAGAAACAGAGATTATGTTTTACCAGTAATTACATATACATGAAATTACCATTTATTGAAAGTAAAGTAAAAGAACAAACTTCATTTACTTCCATATTGATGTAAAAACCTAGGTGCATAAATGAAATGTATAAATCTGTGCTTTGGGATATTCTCCTGAGACACTACTGCAAACAAATTGTAAAATATCTGCATACATTGTCAATGGTTAGATCTTTATGCAAGCATTGCAATATACTATTGGAGGGAACCCTAGCAATCTTGGGAGGATTTTTGGGCTGTGTATTTCAAAGAAACAATACCTGTTACTTAGACAACCACCTGCATATAGTTGGTTGTTTAGGCTATACAAAAAGTGGTAATCGAGAATCTTGCAGTCATCCTTATGATGATATCCTGCCATCTCCTGCTTGTTAGCCAGGATGAACTGTCATTGGCGAGACCTAAAGATCAAAGGCAATGTAAAAGATTAAGACGATACCACGTGTTTTAACACTAAAATCAGCATCTCAAAATCTTGTTATAACTACTGAAAGAATGATATATTTTTCAGGCAAAAATTCAGCAAGTTGAAGGTTAAAGATTATGGAGATTACAATGAGATTCCTAAAATGAACAGAACAATAGGGAATATGGAGAAGGAGATTGATGAGCTATTCAAAGAGCTTGATAAAGTAAAAAGGAAGAAGGAGAAAGAAAATGTAATCAGGGCTAAAGGTGAGTGCGACATTACAGTGGATTTGTTTGCATTGTATCGTGTTTGGATTAGCACAGCAATTTGTCACCTGCCACATATACATGCTACAACTTGCTAAAGGCAGGATTTAAAACATTTCTGATCAGGACCAAAGATTCCTCAAGGATTGACATGACACGTGATAAAGTTATAACAAAGACCACATTCCATAAATCCATTGTTCTGTTTTGCACTTGATACTCTGTTCTTGATAGTCTGTTCACTGTTTAAACGACATCTAATATATATTTGTACACAGTAATTGTTTGGGAAGGAGTATCTTAACCACATCATAAATCACGTTTTCCTTGACATACCCTCATACAATGGTTGAACATGCAAATTTCAAATGCACCTCAAGGATTACAGTTTAAACCTTTGTACACTGTGGTTATGCTTCCTTCTGTCCACTCTGATTTGCAGGCAGCAAACGCCAAGTGAAATCTAAGTATCAGGAGGTTTAAATGAAGGGCAAAACGCAGGCTAAAAAAACAATCATTATAGTAGAACAAGAAATGTAGTGTTTCTAGAACAAGGGTGGACTGCCCCAGAGGAACAAAGTAAAGATGAAAACTAAAAAAATCAATCCTATAATATTATGTAGATTTTGTATGCATGATCTGAATGCTTAGGGATAACTATTGTGAAGCCCCTGACTAAATACCATTTTTTAGCAAAGAAGATACCAAAATATTTGCAGAAAACCCATGTATCCCTTTATATTTAAATTTGTTATTATCACTTCCATGATGGAAACTGCTTGCTGCACATTTCCTGTATGTAAATTCTTTGTAATTGCAAATATATTTACTCTGTGGTAGCAAGATTTGTTTTCATTCTTACACGAAACTACTTTTAAACATTTGGCTTTCAACTCCTGTTTATATTGACTTGCACGTCAATGTTCTTTCCTTCAGCTTTCGAAGAGTCTTTTGACAAAATCACCAAACACTATAAAGTATCTTCATCTGCTGGAGAACAGATACGGGATGTTACTCCAATTATCAAAACAGCAACTAAAACAAGGAAACAAATTGTTGCAGCTTTAAGTAACCTAGATGCAAGAGACAAACTAAATTCAGACAAGATAAATAAAATGACATCTCTTGATATCAGAAAAATGAATCAAATGGTAAGAATCAATTCAAATAATTCTAATATCAGTATTTTAGCATAAAGAGTTTTTGTGGCATTACCACATTAAACAAAAAAAAAACAAATATGCATTAGCATTTCTGGTAAAGGGTTAAATGTACTTGTTATTTGTAAGATACATTTCTATCAGTGTAGAATGTATCATCTCTAAGTGTAGGTAGATATGTAGGTCTTCATCCCGATTTACTAAAGTGATGCCATCCCATGGATAATGTAGCTTCTTTACATCTTGCAAACAAACTATTGTTATTAAGTAAGACGCCTACACACAAACACATTGGCAAGATGGATAAACTTCCAAGTTCCAACTGAAATACTTACATCAGTATCTTGTTCGGTTTCCTGATATGGACATGTTTTCCCACTGGTATAATTAAAGGGATTGCATCAGAGCAAACCCTGCCTGTTCCTGCACAAATGTCTATTCTCATGTTCCGTAAGAAAAAGATTGATCAGAACACAAAAACATTACTTCAAGATCTATGGAAACATAGAAAGTGATCGCAGATAAGAACCAGTAGGCCCATCCAGTCTGCAGCAGCTTATGTTGGGACTTTTGCTGCTTCAAACCTACCAAATTCAGGATTTTTAAAATAGTGAGACTTACGAGCTTCTTGAGAGATTTTATTAACTAAAGGCCAGGGCACAATTTCAAGGAAGTTATGCAAATTTTAGTTTAGCAGCTAAAACTATAGCATGATTGAAGCATATCACGCATCACGCATCATCACATCACGCATATAATTAATATGTTATTTTTGGAATATACTGTTACTGTAATATTAGACATAGATATGTTTTGTATTTCTCCTCTGGGCAGGTTTGTGGAACTGTGTGGGACTTTCCTTGTAATGTTGCACCTTGTGGAGGAGCGTTATGCAAAGACAAGTTTGGAAATAGAAAATGTGGTGGACCAAACTGTAATGGAGCTCTTCCTCTAGCCAATGATGCACTGAAGAAAGCAAATGAAACAGGTCTCAAAATAAGTACATTATCATTTCGTCTCTTTGATGCTGAGAAACGGGTAAGCAATACCAGCTGTGGAAAATATGCGTTTAGATGTGTTTGACAAAACAAAGGTAATTGTAGGTTTTTCCTTCGAATTTTGAAAGGGAGGCCTAAGGTTTTACTATTTCAAACTGCTTTCTCTGACCAACAAGCATTGCCTGTAACAAAGCGGTCCTCAAGTCTCTCAAGACTGGCCATCTGGCAAACTGGGCAAATGTCCAGTGGCAGATTTAGCCACTCACTTTATCTTTACTGCGGCTCCAGTAGCAGATTGGGTTCTACAGCCTCCAACTGGATACACACGACTGCAACAGAGCAACAGTGGAGAGTGCCGCCTTGCTTATCCAGCCAGTGGCTGTATGTATGTAACTTAATGGCACCTGGCCTTAAAGGTCTGCTTTTGATCCCAGCCTGACCCTGAGCTGAGATGTAGGGGCAGAGACCATATGTTGATAGGTATACTACATTTGCAAAAAGTTTTGATAAATGGATACATTTTTTAAGCTATTTCACATTTTGCTGGAGTGATTGAAAGAAATTTGGGCTTGGCATGAAATTATTCAAGTGACATATATCTTAGCTTGCAACAAGTTATAATATTGAAATCTACCTGAATTATCCGGTTAACGACAAACAAAATTTAAGTTGCAAAACTTTTCAGGAAAAAGACATGATTATGTATCACATTTTCAAAACATCAGTGGTTTCTAGCAATAATAACAATAATATGACTTAGAAGTTTCCTTGTTTTTGGAAGAAAATCACATTTTGTAATAAAAAGAGCATCAAATTGATCAGAAATACAGTGTTGGTGTTGTTAATGTTGCAAATGACAATTGTAGCTGTAAATGGATGATTTTTACTGTAATGTCTTCATAAAGGGCCATTAACAGCAAACATCACACCTGTGTTTTAATGACACGTTGTGTTTAGTTAATCTAACTAAGTTTAAAAGGCTTATTGATCAATATAAATAGTTTTGCAATTATGTTGGTACAGCTAGATATTTTCTTTTTTTACCATGAAAACAGCTAAGTGACCCCAAACTTTTGAGCAGAAGTTTTTCCCAAATGTAAAGGCAATAGAGTTTACAGGTTGCATCACAGGTAGTGTCCCCATGTTTTATGAATCCTTACATCTCTTTAATGTTTCTTGTCTTGGCATAATGCCTAAATACTGTGCACCCTGTGCATTAGGTGCCAGCAGCACTACAGGAAAGAGAGGGAAAAAAACAGTCTGGGTACTAAGTTCACGACTTACTTATTCTGCTTTACTAGCAACGTTAAAAAAAATGAAAACATTGCAAAACAGAAAAAATAGGAAATGTATTTATCGACGATATGACTACTTGAATGAAATGTCTCCAATGCTACAGCATTTTTCTTTCTAGTTGAGAGAAGTCCTCGATTTTATATTTCATGTAATCATTTTGTTTTAGATCGAGAGCATTAGACAACTGGCAGAAGATACAAAGTTGAAGGCTTCCAAACTGAACAAAACTTTGAGCAAGGCCATGGTAAAGTTGGAAGCAGATCGGAACCGTTCCAAAGAACTCATTAAGAGTGTTAAGGATTTCCTATTAGGTGAGTAGTTTCCTGAAATGATATCTCCTGCTCGAAACAGGTACGTTTTTGCAGTCACATCCTTAATTATAACTAGGTTCCTTAATGAAAACTACCTATACCTTGTCATTTCCTTTTTGTCAGACAGTGTAGTTATTATGGAGATATTCAGTTTAAGAAGTTCTCCTCAAGACTCTATTTCAGAATACAGCCTTCATTTCATCAATAAATGCTGACGTTCCCTCCCTTCAACTGCAATCATTAATTCAACATTAGCGAGGAGATGTTTTTACAATGTTTGGTTCATCGCTTCTGTTATTCATTAAAACCATGTTTCTTTTTTAATGGTTTATCTCGCTATTTGAAAACATTAGTGATGTTGTGAGAGTTTAGAATAAACTGTGTTGTTAATCTTTGCTTTGTAAATAGGTGATTTTTTAGGACAATTTAATATGACTGCTGTTTTCTTTTAGTTAAAGGAGGGTTGTGCTATGGCTAGCAAGATGGAGAAACAGCAAGCAGTCAACATCAGGATTGGGTGAAACACAATAAAAGGAACAATAAGCCAAAAGTAACATAGTCTGGCTTTTCCCACCCCCTTGCTCTTGGTAGCCTGCCCTGGAAGGTTCCCAAGTATGCCTTATTCCAACCCGTCTAAAAACTATAACTGTTAACCCAGAGGTTACGATAATCCATGTCCTGGCCAGATACACTCAAGTGAAGAACCTATCCATGTTTAAATGCACAGGCTGATATCAAGCAAACTGCAAGGCAGAAAAATAGTTTTGAGTAAAACTATCATAAGCAGACCACACTTTATCCAATGTTATATGATATCTTTGAAGCTGGGTCTTTTAAGGCAAATAAAAATACATATATGATTTAGTTCATACTGTAATTTATTGTTATATTGTTTGCAGATAGCACAGTACTGTACTATTGCCCAAAAAGGGGCACCCCCAACACACCACAGGAAGTCGGTAAGGCTTTTCTCATGAATGACTTATTATTCATTATTGGTAAATAGTGTTTCCTTGCTATTTAAAGAGACAGTGTGACCCGCATTTCACAATGCGAAATAGACTAAATTTCAAAATGGTTTCATGGTTTGTTTGTTTTTTTTTTATTCACATTACTGTAGCTATTAAGACTGTAGAACACTTTTGGGAGGCATATAATTGGCTATGTAGAGAGCATGTACTGATTGCATGCAGTAAAGGACATTGGCTCTCATATAATTTGGCATGAAAATAATGCTGGAGTGATTAATTTATAATGAATTCAACCTAGGAGACATTGTAATTAAAAAAAATGTGGACATTTCTGCCTTAGGAAATATATGTATAAATATTTACAGTTAACCAATACACAAAGCTGCACAAATTATGCAGAAGCCCCCATATGCATTTGCTCATCTTGCAGCTATTTTTGGTGCACGAGATGTCCTTGCATGTGATATACTTACTGCCAGTCAGCTCCAGTGCTGGCTCGATGAATGCTGCGGAAAGATTGTGGGCATGTGTGGAAAGCACTCCCATTAATTTTAATGAGAGTGCTTTCCTATCAGTGATTGGCTGCTTGTCAGACCTTGGAAGATGAGGGCATCTTAGGGCATATTATTTTAATATGCATTCTTCCTCAGTGGGGCAGTCAGGGACAGTAAACCATCCCTGAAATTGTAGCAGTTGACCCAGTAGATACTATGCAAATAGTGCCAGTCTTTTTTTCTCTCCTATGTTTCAGAAGCCTTTGTATCCCCTGAAGAAATAGAGAAGGTAGCGAATCAAATTCTTGCCATTAAGCTGCCTGCAGCCCCATATGATTTAATTGACACACTAAATAAGATCAAGGCATATTGTGATGATTACAAGAGGAACAAGAACAACTTAAAAAAGCAACTAGAAGAAGTTAACAAACTAACTCAAAGGGCAAAAGAAGCCAAGTAAGTGTTTTTTCACTAAAATCTGATATTTATTTTGGAATAAATCTAAATGAAACGTGTTAAATTTATTGTTTCTAACATGTTCTGTAGACATAATTCCAGGGTTTTTTTGTGCATACATTAAGTTTCAGATTTATCCAATATGTTTTGGTATAAACTACAAGCAGCTCAACTTTGGAACTTTTAAAAGAGAACAATATTCTCTTTCCTGTGGCTGCTTTTAGTATCATAATGACAGAAAATCTGGACGTGTTGTGTTCACTTGTGGGTGGCATTAAGATAAAACCAAATAACCCTGGAGAAACCATACAAATGCATTGACTGCATCAAAAACCTCCTCTGTTTCTCTGTTTTACCAACTTTGACTTTATATCCACCATGGACTGCAAGACTTTCAGGTTTCCAAACAATAGTTCAGCTGCTACCGTAACTGGTGCCAGACCAGCTATTGAATTAGAGGCTGCCAGGTTTCAAACCCCAAGTCCACCCGGAGACTCCCACTGATACAATATATCAACAGTTGGTAAATGTTTACCTTTTCTAATTGAGTCTTGTTGAAATATGATCTAATATTTACATTGCACATATCCTTTCAGAAAGGTGGTTGAAAATCTACCAAATGGAGATGAAATACGAATTAATTTGAAGAATGCTGAAAACTTACAGCAGAAAGTTACTTCTATCCTCAACAGTATAACTAAGGAAATCCAGGATATCAGGAACAAGATTTCACGAGTAATTTCACATGCTGACACTGTGTTTCACTAATACAAATTACAATACTAACATGAACTGAGTTACCATTGAGATCTCTCAAATAATAAGTACATTAATACGGAAGAACTGATTCTAAAGCAAATGTAAATAACTATTATTGCAATTTCCAACTTCTTAAGGTTTAAACAAATCTGTATTGTTTCACGCATATTTTATTTTCTGAAAGAGAAACTAGCACAAAATATTGTTTCATTTCATTTAGAATTTTTTTGAATGTCCAGTGGCTCGAATTATGTGTGCCCAATTAATAGATGTTCCAATAAATAGGTGCCAGAAATGTAAACAGGAGATGTTGTAGGGGATCTGACAAGATTACTGCTTAAGGAAGACGTGTAACATGGGTGAAGTTAGATCTCATATGTATGAGTTACATATCTCACAATAATACTCCTTTTTTTTCTTTCCTACACAAAGGCTAAAGTCAGGGCAGATGCAACGGATGATAAACTGAAAGCCATTAAAGACTTCCATTCTAAATTAGAGACTAAAATTGCAGAGCTGCAGGAAAAAATGCTGAGGAACAAAAACGAGGCTGCAAAAGCGCAGAAAAGAGCAAACACTGCGCTGAAACAAGCTACAGAAAGTGAAAATGTACGTAAGATTTACACAAAGACCATTAGCAAATATGTGTGTAACAATGATGCACGCTGAGAGAAACTGACAAGTACAAAGAAGCAATACAATCATAAAAGCTAAGATGTCGTATGGCAGAGGTTGAATGCTGCAAAATTTGTTAGCACTTAATAAATAAAGGTCAAGCCCGCTTGTTACCCTATAGACGTACATGTAGGTCCACAAACGCTGACAGCCTTGACTCCCTCTTTACAGCAGAAGCCAGCATCCTTGACTTCCTGCTGGTCAATCGTGTGAAACGCAATCCCTTCCCTTCTTTCTTTGATTGATCTCCCTGGGGTTGATTGCACAAATTGTGATCAGTAATGCTATGGAGCCCTGTTTGCTGATAACAGTCTGATCAGTGCAGGGGTGATCGGAGAGAGGACAGTGAGAAACTCACGGAATAAACCAATAAATATTAGTTTTTATTATCCAATGAAAGGTACTCATTTTGTAACCTTGGAAGGATGAAGGGCTGAGTTGACCCTGCAAGGATTTGAACCTGTGACCATGAAGTTTGAATAGGCTTTGAAGTCAGGGCCGTTTATCAAATAAGCTATGTGGGTTAATCAATGTGCCCTTTTTCTGTGTTTGATGTGCCCACACAAATATACACCCCGGAAGAAAAAAAAATAGAGCTTTCATTTGAAGCAATAGAAACATGCAAAACATAATAATTGTGAGTACTGGTATGTTAACCCCTTCGTGACATGTTAGTTTTCATTTTTATTCATTAAAAATAACTGTTCTAAAAGTGTTTCCTGTTGTATGAAGAAACATTGTCTGATCTCCCCTGCAGTGATCACACTGTGATCAGCAAGCAAGGCTCCATAGACTTGCATTGTTCATTGCAATGCATGCCAGCCAGCAGGGGGAGCATTGAAAGATCCAAGCAGGGTCTACTGGATCTCCCCTGTACTCCAGTGACTTTCCTGTAGGCATTACCAGTAACATCTATCAGAAGGGAATGCCTGATTGCGCAATCGGGCATTCCTTGTGTAACAGCGTACTGTTGCTTGCACCGTTGCATGCAATAGACAGCCTAATCTCCTATGTAGATGCAGGGAGATGTTCCTGCCGCTCCAATAAAATCCAAATGTACCGGTAAGTCCTGATGGGCATCTTGCCACAGCTATTTAGGACATAACCGTACATCCATATGGTCGCAGAGGTAAAGAAATAATTTTATATAAATGATTAGGTCATAATGAATACTTTAGAGTATAATAAAAAAAAGACTTCAGATTTGTGAATCAAACTTATGTTTATTGAATATATAGAATTTAAACAATAATTTAAATACAAAAATACATCTATAAAGCAGAGTACATGTATACACAAGTATAATGCTTGCCAATAAATATAATAATTTGCAACATACCCATTAGATACAGTCTCTTGTAGTTCTCTTCCCTCCCCCAAACTCTTCCCTCCCAATGTCTTGGGTATAAGTTTGCATTGCGACTCAGCATGACCTTGAACATGTCACTCAATGTTGTTTATCCAGACTAAACATGACACGTACTGTATCTTTTAGTATATTAAAAAACAAAAAGTGGAAATAAATGAACCATTGTACTTATATTGCTGTAGCTAACGTTAATATAATATATATTAATTTGCTTATAACAGTATAAAGGAAAGTGTGAGTACACTAAATCTTAATATATGCATCAATCATGAAGAATTTATTATCGGTATAAGATTGTGACTTAAGTAATCTTAAGTGAAAATATGTGTATTAATATCCATATCTCAATGTTTTCACAGAGTCTTAATGATCTGAAGGAGAAATATGAACTTCTTCAAGAAAAACTAAAGAAGAATGACATTCCTCCAGAACTATTAGAAAGAATAGAAAGGCTTAAAAAAGAAGCTGAAGATGTTGTCACGGAAATAAGAAAGAAATCTAATCGTATATCAGGTAATCCTCAATGATTCCCTTGGTGCACAGGTAATGCAAACAAATATGTGGGGTCACTTCTTAGTGAAGAGCAGATGTCTATGGGTATAATGCAAAGGTTTCCTATCAATAAGTGGTAAAAAAAGCAATGTTTTAGTCATATCATTAGGTTAAAGGGGAATGCCCATCAATTATGTATTAATTGTATAGAATTTAAAAACAGGTTTTCCAGTTTGTCTAATAGACAAATACCCTGACTGATTGTGGTAAAATGTATGTCTTAATCAAACAGACTTCATTAGTATTGCCATAAATTACTGCTTTCAATCAAAATGTTGAAAAAAACACTAGTACACTAATAAGGGGGCTTGGATCATCTTTTACCTAGTAAATTCAACAATTCTAAATTAACATCTATGGTCTGTAAGGTCAGACACATTTAATTCATTTTCAAACAACCATCTAATTAAAAGAATACAGCTGTATTCTTAAAAGCTCACACCCTACACATTGTTCGGACACGGCAAATTTATTTTTAAAATACTAGTCCTTCAAAGAACTCAGTTGTATTCTTGTAATGAACAACACATCCTTCATCTGGACACTATTTTCAAATGATTACATGGAGTTGAAATGGTAACTTACAATTATAGGGGTTTCAAAATGCTAAATCATGAAAAGTTTAAGAAAGCTAAAGAAATGGTGACCACATTAACCAGACTGGAGCCAGAAGAGAGATATTTACACCAGTATGTACCTTAAGAATGTACAATTGATCAGGAAAACTATATGTATTGTATATCATCTTTGCATGTTGTAACTAAAATGTTATGTAGGCGTTTTAACTAGAATGAATGCTATTAAAATGTGTCTCAAAAATATATATTGTTTCTCACAAGATGAGATGTCACCTATACCGTGAACATGGGCACAAACAAAAAACATTTAAAGGGACAGTTTACTGTTGATGCAGCTATGAACAAGACAGAAATGTATTGCTTAAATATCCAAGTCACTCAAATATTATATTGGGTTTTTTTCTGAAATCTTACTTCAAGATGAATAATATGCAATGCTGACTTCAAAAGAGGCCTATCTGAGAAAGGAATTCAAAATATCCATGCATTCATTCCTGTTTGATAAAATCCACTACTCATTTTTAGCACAATCGAGTAAAAAATCAGGGATAAGTCTAGGGTTAGTGGTACCTAGGTGCAGTATTGCTTCAGCGCACCCCCCATAACTAAAACATAAGCACACATTAACACACGGACTTGCATTAACAGCTACTAACTCTGACACCAAATACTTACACATGCATACAAACACACACAATTCCCTCAATCCTCTTAATTGCACCATTAGCCTGAGATTTAATCCTGAGACTCTAACACATTATGCTGACTCACTCACGCTTTCATAAAATAACACCAACACACCCGCTGACACCAAATACTCACACACACTCATGATAACACCATTCACTAACACATAATAACAGCATACAGTAACACATACACTCATGCTAACAACATACACTCACAAATGCTGATACCATACACTCACACACCTTAATGACAAAGCCCGTACATGTACGGGCTCAAAATGCATTGGGTTTAGGGACCCCCCATTGTCCTTAAGGGGTTAAATCCAAAGATTCATTTACTTTTTTCAGCAACGTGAATGTTTAATGGATGTGTACCATAAAGAAGCAAACAATTATTACTGTTTGTGTGCTAATAGCTTAAGCTTACACTCTATTTGCCTATATTTGTGACTTAGATGTAGCCTTCTCTTACATTAGATGAGCAGTGTTTATGTGCAGTTTGCAATAGTTTTTTGGGTTTATGTCATGGGAGTTGAATTGCTTTCTTCAGAGTATGATTTTAGTGTGCTATCATCATTTTCCACAAAACATTTTACATGGGTTATTGAACTGAATCCATTCTGTCTTCTTCTCAAGTTACAAAGTCATCTAACTACTGCTCCTACTAAAGACTAAATACCGTATTAAACAGGGAGGCAGTTGTCATTCCCAGGAACAGAGATAGTATTGTCATTTATATATGCTCTGTGACAAAGAGTGCTTTGTCTGTACATGTTGAGAAAGGCAGAAAATTCCAATGCCTTATGGAAAAATATCTCTCGACACATACTTAAGTGTATTCTTGCAATGCCACTTTACATACAAAAGATTTTCTAGATTTTATGTCAGCAGAAAATCTCATTCACTTTTGAAGAGTAAAAATTGAGCTGGCACAATATTGTCCCTTGTATAGCTTCTTTAAGAAAAAGATGGAATGCACCCAAAGTTGTTATGTGTGATTAGTGTGCTGGCAAAAGCACTTATACACTAACATAGTCTGGCACTAGTGACGGCAGTTGTTCCAGATGATTGAAAGGTACAGAACCACACCAGGGGAGTTAGGGGGTAGAGCCTGGTAATTACAGACCAGGACATAGTCTATTCATAATGGTTTGAGTAGTGTCAAGCTCAAAGTACAGTCAAGTTGCTTCAGCCATTCACTAAAGTAAGCTCAACTGCCCTTTCAACTGTAAGGTTGATTTAATTCAAGTTGGCTCTTGCCGTGAGTTGCTTTGAAAAGCATAGTCGAGTTGGCAGTAAAGTTGATTTGAAAAAGGGCGAGAGCACTTAATAATGCATACAAAAGAATTTAAACCCATACATACCCCCTCCCAAAAAGACAGTCTCCTTAAAGTAATAGAAGCATAACAAATTAGACGAAATAGTCGGTCCATGTTGCTTCAACTATTGTATATCCACAAACTCCATGTTTATTGATCCATAAATAGTAAACATCGTATTTACAGATGGAAACTGTCATATGCATAGTTATATTTAGAACAAATAAATTAATGTATTAAGTGTTTTTGGTAAATAGCAACATGTTGCTATAACTTGTTCTCTGTGTCATTTGATGCAGACCCTCTGAAAAAACCAAAGCTCACTAGTTGTTTTAATAACTAGATAACTTTCTCATTGTATCCATATGGAACAGTGGAGCAGGTATTTTTTTTTTAATATGGAACAGTCAACATAGAATCAGTGAAATCTCTGCTACAGCCTGTACTATGCTCCACAATTACTCAATTATTTTACCTGGATTTTTTTAATAGTTGCTTATTGTAAGTTCTGTAACCACTTCAACCTTTCACCAGTGTTTAAATGAGTAGAAGTGATGTAAAACCTACATACAGGTTATATCTCATAGCAAGCTCCAGTGTTCAACAATCCAGTGTTTGTACAGCATGGCATCATCTTTGCAACAGTTTGCAATTTTTTTCTAATTTATTTGGCCAAATTCAACCAAGCTGCAGCCATGTAGCCATCTTAACTGGTAGCTAAAACTTGTTAATTTAAAAAAAAGATGCAGGTTCAAGTTACTTAAATGAAAATCCCTTGTGTAAATGACCGAAATTCCAGGTAATGCATCTATCAGCACTTATTCAGTGCGCAACAGATCTAAAGCACTCTAATGCATTGCACAAAGCAGTATATAGACTCATTTCTGTTTTCTATTGCACTTGCTGATTAGTTCAAGCCTGTTGAAAAATCTTTGGTGGCATTCTTCTTATATTTCCCCCCCTCAAAATTAATGAATTCATTGTTAAATCACCTTGTTTAACCTTTATAGTTTTAACAGCTGTACCGTGTACACATTCTGTGCTTTTATATCTGTTTAATTTCATGATTTTTAAGAAAGGAATACAATGCCCACAGTGCCTCCGCTTATATTTTTATTGCACGTATAACTCAATGCATAGCAGTCCAAAATATGCTCTCTACAAATAATAATAATGTTTCCGTGTTGCAGAACTGGAAAAGAAGATTGATGACATCAACACAGAAACCCAAGATAAAGTCAATCAACTAAAAGACCTCGAAGAGCAAGCCATAGCACTTAAGGACGATATTTTCAAAAAAGAAAATATATATTATATATGTAAATCTTAGTGATACACTAAGTAGAAAATGAAAAAAAGTTCAAAGGCACATAATGCTGAAAAGTCTGATTGTATTGTAATTATCCAAGTAAACTGTGCACCAGACAACTTGTGATTATTGTATGAGTGTTCATTCTGAAGATAAATACAGAGAGCAAAGCTATGCCATTTTGGGAATCTTGACACGTTCATACAAATAGTATACTTACGTTATCCCATGCTGTGAAGGTGATCGTGAAAGGAAACAAAGTGGGTGCAATGGATGAGGTACTCCATGATCCAGATGGCTGAGATGCACTCTACTACACACATACTGCAGTTACAAAGGCAGGAGTCTACAGTGAATATGTATACCCCTATACTAATTAGCCAGGACCCCTAGGCAGTAGCCCAATGGTTAATCCTTTATAGTACATAAAATTTACACATAAATACAATTAGGTTTATTTTTTGTTTGTATGGCAACAGTCTGAGTATCAGATTTTGAAAAATATAACAATTTAGCATCCTATAAAAAATAATTTCTCATCTAATGTCAAATTTCTGCTTAGTAAAATTACATCTGTGCGACTCTCGGGTTGGTGGTGCCAGGTTGCAGTATGTCTTCAGCCTCCCATAACTACACACTGGCTCTGCAGTATAGTACACATACACACACTAATCCTGCTCCATCCCCCTGCCTATTACCTCATTGAGCAGCACTACTATAACAAGGTTGGATAATGCTTGTTACATGACCCTACTGGAAGCCTGGAGTTACGGGATGCTTGCCCTCGCAACGCCCACGGGCATCTATGTAATTCTGTTGGACTAGGACAGGATGTTGACAGCTATGTTTAAGTAACATATATAATTGCACAAAAACGTTGACCATATTTTGGCCAGTTTAGGACAATTGGTTCCAACAGGCTTTGAGGTCAGAAGGGTACTATATATGGCACCGCTATTGAAAGACTAAAAAAAAGTTACTTATATGTAATATTTTATATTCAGGTCATATTTCATTTTTTTGTACAAGTTCTTGTTTAGAGAGAAAAGTCTCTTATTTATGCAATTTTTACATATTTTAATAATTACTACAATTTGCGCACGCACATGTAGTCACCTATAGCAGCACAAGTGTATCTTCCTTTTGCACATTATGTATATGGATTTATGTTATTGCCTGCATGCATGTACGCAATCCCATATGTATACATTCACCATTCTTGGTGTTATGTATGGTATTTTATGTAACGACTTACATAGGCATACACGCAATCAGACATACACACATTAACCGGTCATGTGCATGTGTGACTGTGTGTTTCTATGCAGGCGTACTCCAGTGTGTATATGTATCGTGTATACAGCTCATCCAAAAAAATACAGCAAACTCCAGCAATGCAAAGAATACTGTTTTTTATTTGGATGATGATTTTTAATTGTTAGCCCTCTAAGATGGTTTTTATAAGATAGTGAGTACTGAATGTTGAATTTCCTTTAAGAAATAAGAGTATGAAAATTCCAGACTAGGGAATTAGTAAATTCACTGTAATTAAAGTGCCAGTGGTTTTTTAAAGACATTGCCTAGGGATATTTTAGGGACATTGTAAAGATTCCATAACTATTGTTCTCAAAATTACACCAATTTACTTTATGAAGCAAATAGACTACTACCTGTCTTTAAAGAAAATACAATGACTGTTTTCTCACCATGTAAGAAAGGAAAAGGCTAAGCAGGGAATTTTGAAATATACCGTATTTGCTCGTATTTTATAAAACACACCTGATTATAAGACAACCGCCCCAAAATTTGACCTCTATTAACCTCTATTTGAAGTCTGATTATAAGGCGACCTTGAATATAAAACAAAGGGTATTTTTCAGAGCATTTGCTTGGGAAAAAACCTTTTCTTATAATCATGCAGATAGAGTATATATTTTCATTTACTTGCTGATAGATAATAAATATGTTTTACAATTTGTATACCAGATTGACTGGCAACACATTTTTTTTTTTTTTTTTTTTTTTTTGTTTTTTTTTTTATATTTTTTATTGTTATACAATGGTTCACAACAAATACAACATTGCGTCTTACAGCCATACTCTGATACATTATTCCATAAATAATCGGATTTAACATTCATACATAAAAAGGCAAATCGGTCAATAGACTGGCAACACATTTTAAAGGGAGTGAACAAAGGGAGTGAACAAAAAGAAATAGACATGAATTATTTGCAAAAAGAGAGAAGGGGCAGACATCTCCAGGTTTCTTTTTATACAACAGTGAAGTAGTAATATTACATTTATTTACATAGTGCCGGCAGATTCCATAGCGCTTTACAGTCATAGTTGGTAGGATGAATTTGAAATCACAAATAATAACAAACTGGTAGAAAAGGAGAGAAGGGACTGAGGTATGAGCTGTCGAGGTTGTGGGTTGTTCAAATGGCTTAGACAGTATGCTGGCTTTGAGTGTTATGAGGAAAGGTTGTATGTTTCTTGAAAGAGTTTTCAGAGACCTTTTAAATTTGCATACGAGAGAAAAAATCTTAGAGAACGATAAAGGCAATTCCAGAGAAGGGATACAGCACGGGTGGCGTCCTGGATGTGGGAGTTGGAATAGGTAATGATGGAAGAGGAGAGACAAATGGTCATAAGAGTAAACAAAGAGGAGGGTTAGGTCTGTATTTAGATACGAGGGTATGGATAAAAGGTGGTGTGAAGTTGTAAAGGACAGGAGAGGGGACGACCAGTTAGTAGGGAGTTGCCATAATCCAGGAATATAACACGGGAGTGGATCAGTATTCAGTTTCTTGTGTTAAGAATGGCAGATTCGGGAGATGTTTTGCAGGTGAAGCCGGCAGGATTTGTTGAGGGTCTGGATGTGATTGATGAGTCAAGTGTGACACCAAGGCAGCAAGCTTGGTGAGCAAGCTTAGAAGTGAGAGTGAAAGATCAGGAGAGGGGATGTAGATTAGGGTGTCATCTGCATATAGGTAGTATTGGAACCCGTATGCGTTGTCCAAGGGAAGAGATATAGATGGAGAAGAGGCCCAAGAACTGAGCCCTGAGAACAGATAGCGCTAGGGGAGAGGAACAAGTTCCAGTGAAGGAGACACTAAAGTACAGTCAGATAGGTAGGATTTGAACCAGGAAAAAGCTATCACAGATGCCAGGTGCATGAAGGGTTTGCTGAAGGAGGGGGTGGACAACTTTATCAAAGGCTGCAGAGAAGTCCAAGAGTATAAGCATAAGGCCTTTGTTTTAGTGGTGAGGAGGTTTTTAGTCATTTTAATGAGTGCAGTCTTGGTGGAATCCTGTGGACAGAAACCAGATTACGGAGGGTAAAGTAGTTGTTTTGTGGAGAGATAATAGTAGTGGAGGGGGAACTTTGCAGCTACAACACCTTCCGCTCTTCTGGGAAGGCTTTCCACAAGATTTTTGAGTGTTTCTGTGAGAATGTTTGCCCATTCATCCAGTAGAGCATTTGTGACGTCAGGCACTAATGTTGTATGAAGTGGCCTGGCTGGCAATTTTCCATTCCAATTCATCCCAAGAATGTTTAATATGGTTGAAGCCAGGGCTCTGTGCAAGCCAATCCAGTTCTGTGCAGGCCAATCACCAAACTCGTCCAGCCATTGTGATTGACTACTGCTGCCAACAATCATCTATATATTATTTTTATTTTTTTAAACTTTACTGAGGCTGCTTATTGGTCTCTGACTGATAAGCAGCAATCAAAACAGATGAATGAAGCATTGTGTTTATTGTGAACGCGAGGCATCCATTCATAAAGGATGTCTTGCGGTGTTGCACTAGACTTTCCGTCAAGAGGCAGTCCCCTGCACCACGAATCAGCAAATAACGTTTTGCATGGGAGCGCACACAGCCTGCCTTCATGAAAAAAGTAATCAAAAAACTTATATTGATGGCATAGAATGTTATAAAAAAAGTAGCAGTTCAGAAAGACAGGAAGATTTTAAGGGGTTAATATCCATTTAGTATAAATGACTAGCTTTTTTACCTCCTGAGGAAGCTGAGATATTGGTGAAATGGTGTTTTTAGTCCATTTATCTATTTCTTGTAATTGTATTATAGTATAATTTATTTATCGTATAGTATCATCAGGTCGGTACAGCAATGTTTATCCAATTTTGCACTTGAAAGTTTACATCTTTAGCACCTTAATTGGAGGTACGTTGCAGTATTTTATAAGGGGTTCTATATGAACCAAGCACTTTATCCTGGTAGAAGTTTAGTGCAATATTTTCTATACTATACTGAGCACTATAAACCTGCAAAATGGAAGCAAATTATATCCATCTGGAGTCTACCTCATAGGAACCTCATCCATAGCGCTATTAGCACATAAATCCAGTGTGGAATTTCCTTCTCTAAGTGCAATTTGTGTTCTTTATTGCTGCTGTTCACTGTGATACTGCACCATTGGAATCTCCTATGTTTGATTTTTTAGACAATTTGGAAGTAAAGATCATGTTTTTTAGACACAAGTCAATATTTTTCGTGAGTGCAATCTTATACCATAAACATCCAGCTGATCTCTATTTACTGCACTATAAAGTGTTGTTTTGTGTTTTTTTATTCTCTGTTTGCCTAAGCACCCCATTGTGTTTACAAATGGATCTTGGATTGAACACTGTTGGTTGGTGATTTTTGTCGTTTCTATAATATTTTTTATGTTGAAAAGAAGACAACCCAGGGTATTTCAGGTACCCAATTCACCACCTATCACCTATGTTTTTGGCAAGCTATGGGGCCACAAATGCCACCTGCACATTTCAGTTTTCAATCGTTAAAGTTTCAGAGATTGATTTAATGGAGCCCGTGTCTCATTTGGGACAGTTGAGCAGCCAACATATAAAAGTATATGTTTCTTAATAGTAGACAGGGAATAAAAACTAGCCTTTGACATTTACATGAACATATTTTACTATCAATTACTTTCAAAGTTGCCAAATCAGCCATGGAGCTAACTGGATGTAAGCGGCATGGAAATGTATTTGGTCGAAGACATCTGCTGCATGGAGAATAACTGGGGAATGGGGAAAATGTATATGGGGGGATGCATTTGCAAGAAGGCACCATGAAAATTCACAGGGACCACACAGCTATCATATGCATTTAAAAAAAGGAATTGTATTTTGTAAAAAGTATTTCTTTAAACAAACTATCATGGGTTTTCTCTTTTGAGAGGCTAGACAATCGAAACATTTAAGTATAACCAACAATGCTCTTTGATCTTCAAAGTATTGGATAATAGCAAATTAGCCTCTAAATTATTTCAGGTTTTGTTTTTACTAAGATTTCAAAAGGCTGTGTCTTTTTTACCAGCAGCCTCCTTTCGCCAACCATAATTATTGTTAACCCAACCACTGGAAGACAAAATACCTACAGCATGGCGTAGAAATGATAGATGTCTTTATTATCTCCATCACTCTGATCGCTTCAAAGATCTGAAAGCAATGATGTCAGGCACATTTCCGCTTCCATTCCCAACAATTCACCACTTGTCTGTGCGGTGACATCTGTATAGCCTCAGGTTACTCTTTGTAATCACAGCAGAATGGTGTGTACAGTGAGTTAATGAATGCACAGAATGTGTAGATACGTGTGAACTGATGTATTTACTCCTGTATTATAATTTTGCTGACAACGGTCTAAATATTATTTGTGTAAAAATACATGGAGTTGTTCTATATATGTAGTAGAAGCATTATTAAACACTCATCTACAGACACCAGACATGCCAGAAGGGCTCCAATTGGGAGCTAGGTTTTCTTTTTATGATTGGGTTTTTTGGGGTTTAAGCGGTTAAAAATAAAGCGCTGTTTTGTTACAAGCTGGTCTTCCTGACTCTGATTGCCCTATAGGACTGTGCTTAGGACCCCGAAATGTGACATTTATGGCCCTCATGCTAAAGGGTTTGTCACTATATATATATATATATATATATATATTATTCCCTCAGAAATCTCATGGTGCTGGCCACAACCACAAGGGATTCTGGGTAGGTGCATGCAAACAAGGTCAAGAATAATTACCTTTTGCCTCTATACTATTGTTAACCTTATTTGCATGCGCCTACCCAGAATACCTTGTGGTTGTGGCAGCACTATGGGATTTCTGAGGGAAAGCAAGTAATGGTCTGTGTATGGCTAGCTAGGTGTAGCCACAGAGGTGTCGGGACAGGAAGAATCTACACCATGTCTGGATCTATTCTTGCTCCTCTATGAGCTTTCTGTTTTGGCCAATTTGGTTAATGGGCTGGACAGAACAAGATAATGGGCATTGGCATCTACATAATAGGCTGTACTTTAGGGCTGCTTTTCTTGGCTTGTCAAGCAGGGTAAATGAGCTATATCAATATTTCTGGAGATAGGATCTCTAGTACTGCAAAGTGTACTGTAGGTGATGACTGACCAGAGATCTATAAAGTGGCATAACCACCTTCCTCTCCTGGCTACTAATGACTCCAGCTACACAAACCAGCACCCTGCAATTTCCACTGCCATGTTAGATTGTCTGTCCCCAGAAATAGTTGCTTGCCGGACCTTTTCCTCTATTGTCACTGATGGCATGGTAGCCATAAATGATATTCTGCCCTTGGATTTTGAGGTTCCAAGTGCATTATCTTTCATTTATAAACATAAAGTAATGTAAGGCCCCTTCAGAATGTCTGAGCAGCAAGATTTGTGTCTTGTGTTTGAAACAATGGCTCATTCCCCTCATGAGTTGGAGTCTTAATCCTAAAATGTCACTGGATTTAAGGTTTACATTCCATGGACTTAACAGCTCAAGCAAAAAGGCAGTAGCTTATAAGGGTTCAAACACAGTCAATCAATAGCTTCCAAAATATTTGTGCCTATGGCTTTAAACAACATATTAAAAATGCCTTTCAGATTCCAAATGACTTTCTGAGTTGCGATCATATGTCAAGTATAGGTGAACACACTTTGTTGCCATAGCAGCATAAACAGTTTTATGACAGTGTAAGGACCCCTACGCACTCTGAGTTTAAATATTATGTGTAACCTCATCCAAATGTGCTCCTCTGTTGGTTCTTTATAGATACAATATATCAAGTTTTTTATTTTCATGTTTTAAAACAGCTAGAAAAGAACAAAACCTAGGACCCGCTTAGCATAGTTCATTTCTTTATATTTTGTCTAGGCAGGAGAATCCCTGAAGCTATGTCCTTTAATGTGAAAAGCGCCCTTGCTTCATTCTACCCTGCTATATGGGCTGGGGAGTTTACGTGGGGTTTACCTAGAAAACATATGTGTTGTCATAGAAACACCTTTTTGGTACAGGTAAACCGGAGGGGCTTTAGGCATGCCAAAATGTTACATGTAACATTTTGGCACGCTTATTCCCTTAATGATATACATTTTCCTTGTAAATGTTAACCATTAAATATGTAAAGTGTACAGCACTACAGGATATGTTTAATGCATAATGATAATAATAATAATAATAATATAATAATAATAATAATAATAATAACAATAATGTTATCATATAAGCAGTTTCTACAAAATAACAAAATGAGAAAGAAACCTATGTGAGTGTGGCAGATGAGTGAACTTTAGTTCCTATACATTTAAGGATAGTTATCCATTGAAAAACACTGTAGAATATGATGACACTACATGAATCAATAAATAACAACAGCAACAGTAATAATAATAATAATAATAATAATAATGTTACCATATAAGTAGTTTCTATACAATACCAAAAGATAAATGTGAGTGTGACAGATGTATTGCATCACTTTTTGCAACACATAACACTTGTGTATATATGTATTGTGGTTGCCTTGGTGTTAGTGGTGGGCACCTATATCCACACATATCTATTTGCTTTTGAATAGGGGTACTAACGTTTTAACCAATTTACATTTTTTCCAAAAAATCAGTTTTGTGAAAAGCAAGCCATATTGAGCAGAGTTTGATGGATTATTTAACAGCTTCCCCTGCTGTGCTAAGCGATCCAAGGACTGGATGAGCATGCTGAGAGTTGTAGTCAGCAGCAGCTGGGAACCCAGAGGTTGCCTGCCCCTACTCTGTACTCCAGGTCCTGACTTTCACACACAAAGAAGCGCAGGCGGTGGGGGTCACCCAGGACATTCTGCGCATGCGCACGGAATTCCCATGCATTAACTTTTTGGGTCTGGAAAGAGAGAAATTCCTCAGTCAAGTAAGGGGCGCAAGAGGGAACGCAACTCAAGGCAAGTTTGCAACTTACCTCACCGGGTTAAAGAAAAATACACAGCTCTGAATTCATTTTAACTGAGACTTTCACTTATTTACAGGGGATAAGCGAGCAAACAGCTTTTATTCCAAACCTGTACCCCCAATTAAGGAGGACAATGGGGTTTCTCCAGGTGACTGGACTCATTATAGGTAAATAAACCTTTTTTGCAAGTTCCGACTGCATGATAACTCTAAGTACTAATATGACGTATTACTTATTACTTATCACTGATTTAACCACGAACGCGCCGGAACGGAACAAAATGCCCTTGACGACCTCCACATTAGGGTTAGACGTGGATCTCTACCGTGCATTGTTTTATACAGCTCCTTATTAACCACTTAAGTGCCGCACAGAGTAAGAATGTCTTATGACTAACATCACTTATTTATTATTAAAATATGCAGTATGTGAATGCGGTCTTCTTAACTTTGCCCCAAGGAGAACATTTTTCGGGTGCTAGTTAAAAGTGTCCCCGAAGGGTGTGCCAGTGTCTCTTCCCAGGAACTGTACTGGATTTAGGATTAATGGCCCCTAGTATTGTGCAATGCCTAATGAATAGCCCATGCTATCTGCTGCTTGTAGTGTCCTGGGGGCTTGCAACATTTTGTTTGCTACACTAACATGAATTATATTTATTACAATTGTTTATGTTAATATATTGTTGTTTTTGGAAGTATCTGGATGATGAAGGATTTCAGTTCATATAGATTTTTATTATATATAGCTATATATATATATAGCTTTATATATATATAGCTACATTAAAGATTAAAGAAAAAAGTTATGAAACTTTACTATGAATATAACAGATATATCTGTTTATATATCATTTTATTTGTCTATTCATCGAGTTTCCTTTGGTAGGAACAGTATCACAATAGACAAATGGTGCTTGTAAGATGTGGACTTTTATTTTCTTTTATTAAATGTCTAGCGCTTGTATTATCAGGGTACCTTTAAGCTCATAACTGAATGAATCTTTCCATTTCTGTAAAGCACCGAAAATGTAACTGCTCCAACATCTGTCTTTGTTAGACTATCAGTTCACCTTTTGGTTACTTATTTACACTGCTAAGTTAGCATAGTATAATCAGGGCAAATTCCAATTAAGCAGACCAATGAAAGGTTTCCCTAAAGGATAAACTTGCTTTAGAATTGGTTAATCCTGCTAAGATTTCTAGATATATTTTACATGTTATTTAAAATTATATAATAATTTGATTAGGTGATAGGCCAAAGAACATTGTTCAATATATTATTTGTGAGTTTAATCACCCTTTATAAACAATTGCAATCTACACCATATGATGTTAAATTGTTATCAAAATAATTGAGAAAAAGTATACTTAAAAGTATTGGATATCATAATTTGCAATTAGTAGACTATATGTTATGGATCGTTGGCATGACTCACAGAATTGGCTACTGGCAAAATTCTATTGTCCATTGTTCCAGATGCCCATTGATATCGCTACATTACTAACTCATGATAAGGATTTTCCATCTTTTCATAAGGGCTTCACACTTCCTCCTTAGTTTATACCAACAGAGAGATGGTGGACATTGTTAACCTAAGCTTACTTGCTAACCATGGAGAGCTCAACATTTCACCCCCTTTACTATATACTATGCAGTTATAACACCAAGGAGGAACTAAATTGGTTTAGATAAAGCATTGTTAATTTTACTTTTCTCGAAAGTCATATCATTAATTTAAGTATGCATTGTGCAGGGGCACTTTAGCAACCTTAGAGGAGGGGCTCATAGCCTTTCATGCATGCATAGGAAAGGCAAATATTAAACATCCCCTAAATTCTCTGGTTAGTGAATGAACCTAAAAACATAGCGGTAACGGTGGGGGGTTCTAAAGAAGGCAACAAGATTTAAGATGGTGGGCTCACAAACCAATGGGTAAAGTGTTAAAGTTCTGTGGAAAGGTTGGGAGCTAACTGGAATAGCCCTTTTTGGAAATGGTAAATCTAGTAAAGTTTAGTGTATACACTGTAATATCTAAAAAGCAAATTGATATGAGTACTTTGGTAGATCATACATGGGCAGAGTAGGTGGGGCACATTTTTTATATGTTTTTATATTCGCAATAGAATATGTTTCTCTTTGGGGCTCAAAATACTATAATTGAGATTAGGATTTCCACATATTGTCATAATCTTTACAAAAAAAATAAAACATAGACTAAAAGTCTGTGTTGGTTAAACAAAAGCATACATGTACATCTCCCTCATCAGGGTCTGTTATTAACATAGTAAAATTCCAACCCTATCTATTAAGGGTCTGGGATTCTTTTCTACACTTTGGCATTCCTTTGACTTAATGCCACTCCCTCCTTGACCCCTTGCAGCTTGTAATTACAAAGAAAGAACACCCGTCTTTTAAGGCTTATACATAAGTGTCTTGCTTTATTTGTATTTCAGTCTTTAAAGTATCAATCAGTCTAAGGTTAAAAGTAACTGGCAATGGGTGACCCGTATTTGATCCCTTTACCATTTTTAACATGTTTGTTCGGTAAAACTTGTAAACACGTTAAGGCTTTAAGGCAAAATCCAGGAAGGGATCTTCAGATACCTATGGCTTTGTAACCCAATAAAAAAAGTTGACACATTCGGACTTATATGAAGTTTACTGTTAAGCTGTAATGGGTCTATATATATATATATATATATATATATATATATATATATATATATATATAGACCCTACATAGAACAATTACCGTCAATGAGTTAAAACAAAAAGATACAGACTGGAGTCTTATTGGTCCAAAAATATTGGCATATAGTTTTGCTAACACTGCTTTTTTTCATAAAAACTGGAGAGATAATTCAGAAATCCTGACTTCCTGCTCAAATTAAGGATGGATGAGAACAGATTCCTGGTGTTTACTCAGTGTTGGAAGTCATACAGAGTTGTGGAATGTTGTGTGGTTATCTGATTAGTGTCAAGAGTTTCCTGTAAACCTTTTAGTTCAAACCTATTCAAAGTGCAAGGCTCACATTTTTTTTTCTATCTTGACCATGCAAAAAAATCCTAACAGTTTACAGTACAATACAAAATGTAGATAGAACATTGGAGTATGAAAAGTTAAATTAGCAAATACAAAACATGAGATAGAAGAGGAAAGAAGGGACATCGGTTGACTGTATGGTTTTCATAATCAGACAGTTTTTATGCGATTTCCATGCATTAGTCTTACAGGGGACAACATGGCTTTTCTGAAAATTCTGAAATGCTGCACACAGAAGGTTGGGTGTTGGCTGAGATTGTTTTCCATTAATATACTGAACTTTAACTATAACTGAAATATACATTATACTTGAGTATAGTATAGATATTAAAGATATATTAATCAACAGAAAAAAACAGCTAGAAGAGCATGCAATCACCCAATAACGGCCTGTATTATTTTAAGCAAATTTGGTAAAGATGATACCTTTATTGGCTAACTGAATCTTTACCAAACTCACTCTTTCTTCTTCAATGGCTAACACAGTACAGCGCTATACATGAATTATTTAGACATTTCAGCTTAATGACTAGTTTTTTCAACCTCTTTTTAGTTTGAACTTTTATAACTCCTTTCTGTCTGTGCAGTAAATTGTGCTAAACACTTCCGAAGTTTTTCATGCCTTGGAGACATTAGTTTACTAGCTCTTTGTGTTAGGGCACCCAGCAATTTAAGGTGTCAATAGCTGCTCTTAGGTATACTCTGTTCTTCACCGCAGGCATTGTAATTAGGATGCGCATTTTAAAGCTTTAACCAGACAGATTGTCTATTTCTAAGAATCTTCTTCCCCGTCCTCCTATACACACACTTAATTGTTAACTACTTGTGCTTGAAATTGGACAGCAAACACTATTCTAGTTTTGCTGGCTTTTTGATTATTGTCAAACCTGAAGTATATTACACACGTTTGATATAATTAACAACCATATTGTTCAGTTGAACTATATGTCACAAATACAGAATTATGCTTCATGTATCTTTTTAGGTTTTATTGGTGCAGTTTGCATATTAGTTGGATAAAATGCCATTGCATGACCCAAGTAACTATGAATAGACATATACTCAAATTCACGCAAAAGCTTCTTTCTTACACATACATACATTACTTAAGCATTCACTTTAAGAGGACTGACAAAACAATTTTGAAATGATCAGTTGTGGTTTTCCCACCACATCACTGTCTGTGATAATCCTGGCCAGGTGGACCCATCCGTTACCCACAGAGAGTAATAACGTCAGACTCCATACCCCTGTAACAAATTAAGTATTCATTGCGTGCAAGGACAACTAAAGTTTTAGACAGCTGAGGGCCTAGTGTCCTAACCAGATGTGTAGGATTATTTACATTTCTTAGGTTTTAAGAAATGCTAGTAGACATCAAAAGGCCACCAAGTCCATTCATTTTAGTTGGAGGACTGGGAAAATCTTCTAGAATATTTTGACAAACTTTCAAGGCGTTTATTGACATAAAAGGCTAAATGGTTATATATATAATATATATTATATATATATATATATATATATATATAAAACCATTAAGCCTTTTTAGAGCGATCAAATATTTAATATATGTCAATTTAATGTATCAACATAAAGTATGTGAATATAAATAAATACATGTATGTAATATATATATAATATAATATATATATAATTTTCAGGCCTGGGCAGGGAAAATCTTGTTTTTGTTGTAACTTTGTTGCCTTTTGTTTCAGTAATGTTATGGGGTGCGGCCCGTACTCAGCATCCAGACTTCAGCCATGGCTGCGGTGAAGGCAGCTGCTATCCTGCCACAGGAGACTTGTTGATTGGGCGGTCAGAGCAGCTGTCTTCTTCATCCACATGCGGCATCAAGAAACCAGAGTCATTCTGCATTGTTAGCCATCTTCAGGTAATACATACATCCGATTTACGTCTGCTCTCATTCCTCTCATGCCTGTATTTTCTCATGATACATGAGCCAGAAGGAATGAACTGACCAACTCCTATGGGGGATGGATCTGCAGTCTTTCCCAGGCACGGATGAAACTCCCCCACAACATTCCCCATTAAACAGAAAACATCTGGCAGGAGGCAGAACTGTAATGTGAATATTCACACACATATGCATTGTTTGAGCAGTTGCATCTGTATAGTATTTCCGGCCCTTGTTTACATTGTCTCTAAACTGCAAAGCCTAGCATACAATTTAACTGGTTAGATGCAAGACACACATGGATGACAATGTAAAGTGCAACTTTTATAACATTTTTTCATTTTGTTTGCTTATATTTGTTCCACTACCCTGCTGGCAAAAAAAATACTGTACATATTCAAGAACAATATTATTTGATAATTGATGACGAGATATTACATTGAATTTTTTAATACAATATATTTTTAATCGGATGACATAAAAGAATACGATTCAGTATATATATTAATAGAACATAGTTATTCAGTACTATTTATTCTCTATATGCATTTAAAAATCTAAATAATGTTATTACGGTGTTTAATAGAATGTAACAGGGGGTACTTGTGGTCAGATGCTTGGTTCAGTCAGAACACCACCTTTTTTAAAAAGAATAAAAGGTAATTTTTGGAGCAGATGGGTAGAACAAAAACATGGAGGAGAAGTAAATACTACAAAGCTAAAAACTTGTGTTCCTTTTAATAAATTAGAAAACATGCCGAGCATAGCATACTGTTCTGCAGTGAATTCCAGAGTACTTTGTTTCTCAGATTTACAGAGAGATGTCTAGACAATTTCCTGTATACTGTGATTTCCTTTTTTCTACACTCATGTTAATTCATTGAGGGAACCTATGAAGATATACAAGAAGGGAAAAAAAGAATAGCTCAAAGACATCTGACCAGTTGTTATTTTCAGCCCATATATTTACTAAAGTACACTTTTATTCCTGACTCTTTACTTCAACTTGAAAATTATAAGGGTATTTTATTTAGGGGAATTGTGGGTAACAACTGAAACATTTTATAATACGGTTCTAGAGTGTGTACGACCCTGGGCTAATGCCTCTCCTTAGACTTTTTGTACATGATCTTTTTTTTCAGGAAGAAAAAAAATGTTTCATTTGCGATTCAAGCAAGCCGTATGATGAATTTACCAATCAGGAAAGTCATCGTATTGAAAATGTAGTCACTAGTTTTGCACCCAACCGTCATAATTTGTGGTGGCAGTCAGAAAATGGTAAGTTGCTTCAGTGCACTTTTCCTGATCATCCACTATATACTGCATTGATGAATTTGGTATTCCAATATTGTAGTGACCCTTACCAGATTGTTAATAGTTTAAGGAACTTAATTCTTAGTTAGCATAGCAGTTTAGACATACAATGCAGTGTTTTATTTTAGTTGCCCCTAACCACAAAATACACTAAGATAGATAAAAATAAAAAATAAGACCTTGACAGAAAGTGTGGTATGTATAATACAAAACCATGTATGGGTCAAGGTCAGATGGGGCCCAGGGACAACACTGTTCGTGTATTCTAAAAACTTCTTCCTTTTTAAATTAAAACATAGACAATCACAGCACAATTCAGCCTGGGATTGGAAAGCTCCATACAGTATCATGCACAGAAATTATACAAGAAGGGAACTACAAATAAAACGGTCACCGTAGAGAACAAAGTTTTGATCCCATAAAACTGCATGAAAGCTAACTGAATGTCCGCACATAACCAATTACCCATCAGATAAGGCAGCATAAAAAGAAGTCTTTAAATACGTCATGGAAGCTGCTTTTATCCTTTTGCTCCGCTAATATACATAAACACACAAAGCCATAAAGCACATACGCACACACACATACACAGGTCTGCTTAATAATACAGAGGTATTCCCCACATAAATGCATAAACACACCTGTATACTTGTTGACTGCCATAATCAAAGAATATAACAATGAGGACATTGACAAGCAAACCTTCACCACTCTAAATGGGACATACACCACACTGTAACCTGAAGAAGAGCTGAGTAAATTGTTACTAAATAAAACATAAGAAGAAGAAAAAAACACAGGAAGTAGGCAACTCTCTGTAGAGGCTTAGAATTTTAGGTCCAAACACCCAACGATTATATTTATTTCATTTATTGTGTATCAGCATTTTTCAAATGGAAATACAGCTAGGAGGCTCACCCCAAAGATGGGGGATAAAAATATGTGTTTCACGCTACACCTAGTGCTTCATCAAAGGCCTCCTACTTTCATAAGCATCTACTTGCTGCAGCTGCAAGTTAATAGCTTAGGATCCTAACACATTAACTCTGACCATTACCTTTTCCTTAGAAGCAGAGAGAAATGCACCCTCCACTCTTACTGATTGTAACAAATCACTATAGAAAGAGCATCGTACTGGTCTTGTCACATGGCCATAACTGGGATCTCTCCGGGTTTGACCCGGAGAACTATAGGAGAAGCACCAGTTCTCCGGGTCAACACCCAAATCCTTATGGTCGCGTGATTCTTGACAGGCCCTGCTCCTCGTCCATTTAAATAAGGGTGTTTCACGTGAAGTAAGCGGGAAAGCCCATGTCTCTTTTCTATTTGGACAGGTGCCTGTCTCAGATCCTGATCACCACAAAGTATTCTGTAGCGATACACAAGATTATCTGGTCTTGTTACTTGTTCGTTAGTGGAAGTATAATATTACTTAAATACTGACTTTTTGTTCCAAAAGGAAAAGAAAATGTTACAATCCAGTTAGATCTTGAAGCAGAATTCCATTTCACTCATCTCATTATGACCTTTAAGGTAAGGAATGCGTAACATCATGTTCAAGCTCCAATAACTGCAAGTGTACAGCTCAGTTGAACAAGGGGGCATTGCAATGGCTCTACTATATATATTAAACATGTTGACGCAAACGTAGCTGACAGCAAAATTGAAATGCCTTGTAGTTTGCCTGTATTGTAAGCTTTGAATTAATTAATAGTAGCTTAATTAAAAGTTAGACTATATTTGAAATTAAGCATGAACTAGGCATTTTTGGTACACATTTTTGGCAGTGGCAAGTAATCAACAGATGTGTAGGAATAACATATGGTGTATAATGTATAGTAATTGTTCCACTGAGATGGACTGAAAACCGTATTTTTTTGGCAGATTGATTCATAATGTTCTTGGCAAATAATGCATGTTGATAGTACACATTTAAATATTTCTTTTTGTTATGTTATTTTAAAAAAACATTCTGATCACCCTAGACTTTCCGCCCGTCTGCCATGTTAATTGAGAGATCTGCAGATTTTGGTAAGACATGGCAAGTATATAGATACTTTGCTCATGACTGTGAATCCTCTTTCCCTGGTATTGCCACTGGGCCAATGAAAAAAGTTGATGACATCATCTGCGACTCCCGGTATTCGGACATTGAACCTTCAACAGAGGGAGAGGTATTTTTACTTGATTTTTAACTCATGTAGATGATTCTGATTGGTTGCTTTCCATGGAATGTAATTGTAATTTTATTATGTCTTCATCTGTTATAGATTATTTTTCGTGTCTTAGATCCAGCTTTCCGTATCGATGACCCATACAGTCCAAGGATTAAAAGTAAGCATGACTTGATAAGAAAAAGAAAGTATGTTAATTGCATCAGTCCATTAGACTATTAGTAACCTTCATAGCAAAAAATAGGTTTAATACATTCAGTTCAGCAGGAGATTATTATTATTATATTTTAATAAATGTTAAATATTAACACAGCTATTAATGCATATTTGTAGTTTTACAGTCTGATTATTTTTGTTTAAGATTTGTTGAGAATTACCAATTTAAGAGTGAAGTTCTTGAAGCTTCATACTTTGGGGGACAACTTGTTGGATTCAAGAGTGGAAATAAAAGAAAAATACTACTATGCAATTTATGACATGGTGGTTCGTGGCAACTGTTTCTGCTATGGACATGCTAGCGAATGTGCACCCGTGAAAGGCTATCCTGACAACGTGGAAGGAATGGTAACTATATCTGCTTTTCTGTAGTTTGTACGTATGTTAAACAAAATAAGCAAACACAGTGTATTATTAGTCATGTATAATAAATCTATGACATCACTCTTAAAACTAAAGCTTGCGTTGAGTATACCTAGCTCCTTCTTTATAGTTCTTTTATCACATTATTGGTTATTGTTAGTTCCTCTAGGAAAAGCGTTATCCACATCAAAAAGATCCATACTATTAAAAAAACATGACCCCATTTCCCATGCCACCTGTAACTTCATAGTCCAATAGTAAAATGCTTGGATCACCAAGGCAGGATTTTCCACTAGATATATTGGGCAGGTGTCTAATATATTAAACAACACTAGAGAAGGCAACTTGGCAAGATTCATCAGTTGCCAAACCTACTCCAGTTCCACCTATTTTCATTGAGCTGAGCTCTATTTTCTGCTTATGATACACCCATGTTATTCTTATGCCTCTCCTATAAATCTATTTCATTGGGAAATAATCACTACAAATCTTTGCTGAACTTAAAAGGGTCCTTAATACATATTGCCAGAAACATTTGTAATTTATCTGTGCCCTCTCTTACAGATACTTTTATTTGGTAACAATATTTACTTTATTATACCGCATGGTGTATCTACAATCTAATCTGCAGCAGAACAGAATGAATGTATTTTTTGTTACTCTTTTTCCTTTTTTAAAGATGCAAAAAGGAAATCTGTACTCACGTTGTTTTTCTTCTGTTTCTTTTTTTTTTCTAAGGTACACGGGCGCTGTGTTTGCAGACATAACACTAAAGGTTTGAATTGTGAGCAATGCTTAGACTTCCACCACGATTTGCCTTGGAGACCAGCTGAAGGCCGCAGCAGTAATGCTTGTAAAAGTAGGTTTACAGATTAACCATTGGCAAGTTTGTGAATAGTAAATCAAAAGGATGGCATTAATGCTGGCATTTACACATGTGAAGCATTTAAATCATGGAGATTTCAATTCACCAAAGGGACACCAAGCATGTTAAAGGCCTTGTTAATCTTGTTGGGCGTGTTATTGGCTGCTCCACATTTACGATTATAGCCTAGAGATGGCTGGTGCTGGCAGCCATTCAAGTATTAGCCCATGTTATGACCATTGCAAGACATTTGTGTGATCATGGACTAATTGTGATACAGAGCAACATTCATAGATACTACTTAATACTATATATATATATAATACTGTGATTATGATAAATTATCTTCTGTGAATACAGCAAAAAAAACTGTAATGTTTGTCTCCTTACATCTTTAATCTGACAAATCATATCTGTATTATTTCATTGCAGAATGTAATTGTAATGAGCATTCCACAAAGTGTCATTTTGATATGGCTGTTTATATATCAACTGGAAATTCAAGTGGTGGAGTGTGTGATGATTGCCAGCATAATACAATGGGACGAAACTGTGAACAATGCAAACCATTTTTTTATCAGCACCCAGATAAAGATATACGGGACCCAAACATTTGTCAGCGTAAGTAACATAGATTAGCTAAATCGTACTTAAGCTTCATTGCCTGTGGTTTGTCTCTCACAGCAACATTTGATTGAACTTTGCTTGTTCTTCACGTTTAAGAGGAGGGATGGTGAAAAGTTACACATTTTATGAATTCTTTAGAGACTTATAACTATATATTTTTATTATATTTAAGTTGCTTTCGGAATAATATATCAAAGGTGATTAGTCCTTTCTTTCAAAGTTTGTACTCTTATATTTATATGAATGTAAGACAGTCTAAATCTCTATTTTATGTAGCGATCAGATTTTAAAATTGCAAGCATTGACTTACAAGTTACTGTAGAAAGACAGAAAAAAGACCACTGGAAAACACTTAAAAAATTAGAAATTTTAAAATGACTATGCAGGCATACAATTGACAGGGCATGGAAAACAAGGAGCCTGAAGTGGACAAAGGGTAAAACTGATGGCGTGGCCATGGCTACCATTAAGGCACTATTCGCCTCTTGTGGTTTCCCCAAAGAAAATGTTGTTTTTGTTTCTTTGTTTTTTACATGTAGACTCGTTTTGTTGCTCATATTAACAGAATAATCTAAACCTAATCAATGTATTATGTGATTTTTTTTTACTTCAAAGTTTCTGTAATTCTTTGATCTATATGTATTTATAATATAATGTAATTGAGTATAACTGCAAAATCTTTGACACTAAATGTAGTATTAATTGTTTTTTTTTAGCCTGCAATTGTGATCCAGCTGGCTCCCAGAATGGTGGAATCTGCGACCGCTATTCTGACTTCTCTGTGGGCCTTATTGCTGGACAGTGTCGTTGTAAGGCAAATGTTGAAGGGGAACGTTGTGATCAGTGCAAGGAAGGATTCTATGACTTGAATGACCAAAATCCTGATGGATGTCAACGTGAGTACCATATAGAAAATATCCTACCATGTGTGCCAGAAAAGTTTTACACACTGCGTTAAATTCTCCTTTTTTTGCAGAATGCGGATGCAACCTTCTAGGAACTATTCCTGGGGGAAATTCTTGTGACCAACAGGATGGAAGTTGCTATTGCAAACGTTATGTCACCGGAAGGAAATGTGATAAGTGCATGGTAATAATCCATTTTATAATTCAGTTTATCTGTGTAGCTCTGATCAGTCAAAAACAATACTTGTAGTATATTTGTATAACCGAATAAGGAAAGGATGGAAGAGTATGGTATTTTTATTTAAATCTCATAAATATATATTGCAAACCAGGCACTTAAATACTTTTTACTTATGTCATAAAATAAAAGTTATTTAGGTCTATTTAAAAAGAAATGTATAGGGTCTCCCTCCACCGGCCACTTTTACGACCCGCAATTTTAGAATTAATATGTCAAAAAAATGGTTCAAATGAGGTCAGTTGGAGAAGCCACATATCGCTTCTAGTAAGTGATTCATGTTAGAATTTTAAAACATTATTCTCTGATAATATCATATTTCAGTGATATGCTATAGCTAAATCTGAAAACATTCCAAACTATACATAAAAAAATGGCTTTTCAAACTGTTTACAAAATGGTATTTTACAAAATAGCACTCCTGTAAATTTCATCCATTAAGTAGTTTTTTAAAAAATATTATTACCAATAATCAATGTGGGAAAAATTTTAAGGAACTTTTTTTTGCAGCCAGAATTCTGGGGTTTGAGTAACGATTTGGATGGATGTCGGGCTTGTGACTGTGACCGCGGTGGATCACTGGACAATAAGTAAGCTGAACTTTAATTTCTGCCTGTGTCATTTTTTTATACATAAATAAGCAGTGAAGAACATTTTGATTAAAGCCAAAACCACCAAGTTATTCCCCATCATGGAAAGAGATAGCACCATTACTGTGGATACATATAAAACACACACTATAAGGGCAACACAGATTATGATGCAGCCCTGCAGTCTACATTTTTCAATCTGTAGGCTCTGCATGTTCTGCATATTCTGTGCTACTTGGTGGACTAGTGGGACAAAGCAGTGCAATATGTGCCTTTTTATTATTTTAACTGTTTGATAGGTTTGTGACCTTTGATGAAATACGTTTCTTTTCCTCACTGTTTTTTCCTTCAGCTGTTCACCAGAATCAGGCCAGTGTAATTGCAGACCACACATGATTGGTCGCCAGTGCAACGAAGTGGAATCTGGATTCTATTTCATCTCTTTAGATCATTACACCTATGAGGCAGAGGATGCCAATTTCGGACCTGTAAGTGTTTCTCTATTATAACATATATTAAGTACACTTCTTGAGGCAAAACCTCTGATAGTTGCAAATTGTCTTCTGTTGACAGGACGTAAGTCTGGTTGAGAGGCAGTATCCTCATGATCGCACTCCTTCTTGGACAGGACCTGGATTTGCTAGGGTCCCAGAAGGAGCGTATTTGGAATTCCACATTAATAACATTCCATCTTCCATGGAATATGACCTTTTGATTCGATATGAACCTCAAGTGAGTAATTTCTTCTTCCTACATTCTTTCTTTGTGCTTTGTTTGCGTGGCAATTTACTTTTTTACGTATTTGCACCCTTTTTTGTGGTCAAGTTATATTTGTATTCCATGAGCGACAGCTTTTTTAGCAGTATTTTACATAGACATGAATATATCAGAGTAACAATAACATTATGTAAACAGCGGGAATGTGTACTAATGTGAAGAATTTAAAATGTGCAAATAAAATCTTCTTCTTCATCCCTTACTCGTTGACATTAATAGTTATTGTTATAAGGCAGTCCCATAAAAAAAGTTTCAATAAAGACTTGCATGCTAGCCTCAAATCTAACCGCATTGCCTTTGGCCAAAGCTGTGAGGTTCTAGTGAGCACTAATAATAATTGTCATAATATTTCAAATATTCACACAAACATAATTCACTGAAATAATCTGATGGTGGTAGACTGCAAGGCAAGACCAAGGTCTGTGCAGCCAACAGAAATATAAGCACTATAATATACAGTGTAGCTGGCTGCTGCACAAACCCCCTCGTTCATCTCGCTGAACCATCAGGAATGAAGGGGGCTCTGTAACAGGTATGACTGGACTGACTAGGATTTAAGGCTTAATACATATGTGCATTAAAATATAAATGGGCTTCTAAGTGATAATACGGTATCACCACTACCATTGGAGCTGTGAGTACAAAGTACAATGGTATAAATACCAAAATTGTTTATTTTGCACCTTTGCACAAATAATGAAGAGTTTTTCACTGGAAAGAGTGCGCCTACATGACATGTTATTAAGAAGCATATACCCAGACCATTCTAGTACCTAAAGAAAATATTTTATTCTTGGAGAACAATTTTTAGAGTGAAATGTACATAAAATTGTCCCATGCATTACTTTACGCATCATCTTTTTTGTCTCCAGCTACCAGAGCAGTGGGAAGAGGCAGTTATAACAGTTATACGTCCTGGCAAAATTCCCACAAGCAGCCGATGTGGCAACACTATTCCCAGTGATGACAATCAAGTTGTGGCATTACCCCCTGGATCCCGGTTAGTGAGAACATAATCCATTTATTTTGCATGAAATCAGTCATTTTCTAAATTTGGACCTAGAGAACATATTGTCTTGCTTTGAGGCCACTGTGTTTCAATCAGGGAGGGGTGTTAATGTCAACAAGTTCCCATCCCAGATCCCATCTCTGACAACCCAGCCTTGTGTGTTTCTTCCACAGGTATATTGTCCTTCCTCGTCCTGTATGCTTTGAAAAGGGATTGAATTATACCATACGGCTGGAACTACCACGCTATTCGCCTCATTCCAATGTGCAAAACCCATATACGTTAATTGATTCTGTAAGTAGACATTTGAAGTGAAGTTGTTAAAATCAGTGTTTGTGAATTATTATTGTATAAAGAAATATACATATACCCAAGTAAAAAAAAGATGTGTTGCAAAGTTGCCCTTAACAGTAACATTCTCTTACATCATTATTTATTGATTTATATAGCACCACCATATCACATAGTGGTGTACTCTGCACCATAGAGCTGAATGGGGAGACAATTACAATTCCTGCATGTGAACACATCAGCTAATACAGAAACTAATGCTATTATATGAAGCATCTCCTTCTCTTGTTTTCGGCAGATCGTCTTATTGCCTCATATCAAGTCCCTTGATATATTCAGTATGGGAGGTTCAGGCAATGACTTAATAACCAACAACGCCTGGCAAACATTCCAAAGATACCGATGCATTGAGAACAGCCAGAGCGTTGTAAAAACTCCACTTACTGATGTCTGTAAGAACTTCCTATTCAGTATCTCTGCACTTTTACATGAGGGTGCCCTTGGTAAGTTTGCATATGTAGATTTCATACTATAAATATTTAAATGTATATTTTTTGTGCATTGTTTTAGTGATTTTTACAGATCCAATTTAAAACATATTAAAATACAGGGTATGTTGTGAAACATTTGTGTTTAGTGTTACCTTGGATATAAAAGTAGACTTGTTTTAGTACTAAAAATGGAAAGTATGGTTTTCCTTGTAACAGGGTTGTCTTCAGAGAGAACTCAAAGTTTTGTTTTTCATTTTCAGTGGAATTAATACATTGTTATATATAACTTACATACATATAACAACTACTTTAAACGTTTTGGAAATTGCTGTTGTCAGTGTACGCACAGTCCAACATCTGGAAGGTGTTGCTTAAGTTTATTCAAAGCTAAACTAAACCAAAATAGCTTTTGTCTAGTTGGAAAGATGAGTGTAATGTTTTAATAATTTAATTGGTTTGCCATTTTAACGTAATTTTTCAGAATGTAAGTGCAATCCTCAAGGATCCTTGAGCACTGTATGTGACCCTAATGGTGGCCAGTGCCAATGTCGGCCAAATGTGGTTGGTCAGAACTGCGACAGATGTGCTCCTGAGACATATGGTTTTGGACCCAGTGGATGCAAACGTAAGTCATTAAGTTTACTAATTATTGACTTTACACGTGTTCGTTGTGTAGTTCAAGCAGCACAAAACATACTGACAGAGAAGTGAGTAGTTAATAGTAATAGTTTCCCCGTTATGAGTTGTTTCTGTTTCTATGTAACATACTAATGATAGTGTTGTTAATTTGTTTGTATAGCCTCTGTGTTTTTTGATGGTTTTTTTCTTTATGCATGGTTACTAGGGTCTTAATATTGCCTTTCTGTGCCTTCAGCTTGTGAGTGTGATGTGAAAGGATCTTATCATTCCTTCTGCCACCCCGAAACGGGTCAGTGCCCTTGCATTCATGGAGCATACGGACGTCAGTGCGATGGGTGTCTGCCTGGATATTGGGGATTCCCTAGATGTCAACAGTGCCAATGTAATGGACATGCTGAAGACTGTGATACACTTACAGGAGAGTGCCTTAACTGTAAGGATCACACTGAAGGTCACAACTGTGAAAGGTATATTCTACCACTAGTGGATTCTACATTATACAGCGCTTTAATCTAAATAACCCCATAACATTCTTAAAATAAATACGTATATATTGCCATAGATCTTAGTTTCCATGAGCATTTTAAACTCTGCAGTTTTAATTAATTATGTTAGTTTTGGTAAAAGCTGGGATAGCGTTCTTCCAATGCTTTCTCTTCTGTGGAACTTTTAATGACGCTTCCCATATGGGACACTGACCCACTATCATGCTAAAGGGGCACACATAAATACTCTGATCATGTAGATCATTGCTTGTATTATCAATCTTTTATAATTTTAGCATTAATCTTTATAGTGAACTAACTAAATGGGCAACAGTTGCCAATAGACCCTATTAATTTGAAGGGGCACAAGACTGTATGGATAAAAAACATATGCCAAAATGCAATAGTGTTTTAACAAAAAATGTATTAAACACTTAATTTTACAGATGCCTCTCTGGTTATTATGGAGATGCTAGACTTGGCTCAGGAGACCATTGCAGACCTTGTCCTTGTCCCGATGGTCCAGGAAGTGAACGACAGTTTGCCAGTGGTTGCTACAAAGACCCCTCAACCTTACAGGTTGTTTGTTCTTGTAATGTCGGATATACAGGTAAAGCCTCTTTTTTTAAATCGGAATAAAGCATTTATTTATATAATGTATTTATTTTTGCTGTATGTAACTCATATACGTCTGTGTGCAACAATTTTTGAGTTTAATACATGTGTGATTATTTTTTTTTGTATAAATGTGAGTAAGCGTCGGCTGAAAATGTTTTCTTTAAATTCATATAGTGAAAGAGAAACTGACGTACACTAATTCCATGCTAATGTTGGTACAATGTAGTAGTAATAATAATATTTAGTAGGTAGGTTTAGACTGATACCAAGAAGAGTAAGAGATCACAAATGTGTTTTTGTACGTGGTCTTTCAAGTGTGAATCATACACCTTTTAGTTAAGGTGCCTAACGCAAGGCAGTTTTCTCTATTTAATACCTACTTTGTGTATATCATCTACACCAGAATACTCTGTTTGAATTGACTTAATTGTGACTGTTTCAGGAGTCAGATGTGATGAATGTGCATCTGGCTATTTTGGGAACCCTGAAGAAAATGGAGGAGTCTGTCAGACATGCAAGTGTAACAATAATATAGACATGTCTGACCCACTTGCTTGTGATAAACATTCAGGAAAATGCCTTAAATGTCTTCATCATACAGAAGGAGAGAGCTGTCATCAGTGTCAATTGGGGTACTATGGAAATGCCCTTCATCAGACTTGCAGATGTAAGCTATGTGCCGTTATGTGCATTTTGTAATTATTGTATTGCATTTTACTGTTTTGTTGTAACAAAATGTTAGCATATGTATAATGTCCACTATATATAGCTCAAAATATCACGTGTAACTGTGTAAGTATGTTAGTATTTTAGTGTGTCTGTATAGGTATGTAATTGGGGGTGTTTGTAAGTATGTTAGCATGCTATTGTGTTTATGTAGGTATATTACAGTGTGTGTGTACATATGTTACTCTCTGCGTTAGTATGTGTGAAAGCATGTTACTATGTGTGTGTATATGTTACAGTGTGTTAGCTTCTGTGCAAGTATGTTACTGTATGTGTGTAGAAGAAGCTTGGGGGCCCCACTTGGAAAAAGTTACCATTCTCTCACATAACTTTAGATTCCTACAAATTCCATTGAAATATATTTTTTCTCTTGTTATAATCATTTAGATAAATGAAAGATAATCCATTAGATACATGTATCCAGCCCATTGTGCGTTACCAGGCTACTCCACCTTTCAGTCTTTTAAAAGCAGTAGATACATTTCTGGTCATTCCATAAATTATCTATAGATATAGTGAACTGTTTAACCATGAGTCCTAAAGCTGCCCCCAATGTAGAATAATTGCTTAATTGAATATATACATACTCAAAGCCTTTAAACCAAACCAATTTCTTTAAATTCCCCTTATAATTTCCACTGTCTTTGCATGATATGTATGTAATTATTTTTCTCTCTCTTCAATGTGAAGTTAACCTTTGAAACTATGCATTCCAAAACCAAGGATGAAAGGCTTAGCTAGTTTTTGACTTTGTGTTGACATTAGTGGTTCTTGGAGCCTCATTCTTTACAGCTTAATCTCACACTTCCATGGTTTTGTGTTAGATCTCCAATATGAGATTCTCTATCAGCTGCAGTTAAGGAATACATACTCAAAGTGCAGGCAATAAACCACATTCTGATTTTATGTGTATCCACTTCATTGTTAAGAAAAAAACTTCAATCCCTCAGCACCATCATATAGACCATGTGTCTTCCTGGATTTTATTAAATTCTCTACATCTTCCAATAATCCTGGTTTGAGCAAAAGTAACTGAGCATTTAAAATCCATAGCAACATTGATTAGACTAAAATAGAATTATTTGTAACAGAACAAAATATGCATTGTACCCTAGTTAATTATTCTAAGAAAGTTCAAGATGAAAGAACTAATTTAACAAAAAGTTAATGCTGCATTTACCTGCATATTTTTTTTAGAAATCAGGAATTCTACCTAGATAGATGTCAATGTATTCTAAAATAAATAAACAAATGCATTCACCCTCCAGGGGGTGAAGAGATACATTGTTAAATTTGTCTAGCTGTATATAACAGGAATTGGAAGAGTTTGCCAAATGAATAACTATTTGGTTTAATAATTAACCAGATGTTAATTGGTTTGACCATTATAAATACAAGCACCGCATGACTGTACAATAACGATTAATGGCAATACTTCACTTATCCAGAATCTTAAAAGCACACCCTCTAAAATCTCCTTAAAAAACCTGTAATTTATTGTTATTTATTCAATTAAGCACCAACAATTTACAAATGATTTTATACATTGAATGGAATATGAAAACATCACAGCCAGTGACAGAGCCATATATAAGAAAAGATTAAAGAGTGTGCTTCTCACAAGCTTGAAATCCAGAAACAAGCTCAAAGAAACCAAAAAATATAATCAGTGTACCGTATGCAGCTAAAAGGGGCCATATATGTGCATGGTTTTCCATCCTCGTGAAGCCATTCCTCCTCTGTGGAACCATGTAAATGAAAATGATTGCTATAATCTATATTTCTTCTTGTACGGTAACGGATAAATATCTTCTTTTCAGCATGTATCTGCAATTACCTGGGAACAGAACAGAATATGTGCAAAGATGGCCTAGCATGCCACTGTAACAGGACAACGGGCCAGTGCCCATGTCTGCCCAATGTGATTGGGCAGAGCTGTGATAGCTGTGCTCCAAATACCTGGAACCTGGCAAGTGGAGCAGGCTGTGAACTTTGTGGATGTGATGCAGGACGCTCTCTAGGACCATCTTGTAATGAGGTAAATATATGAGATTCAAGCATATAGTATAATTATGTCTTTCAAAACCACAGTACGTAACGGTTCCCATGGATTATTTTTACAGTTCACTGGTCAATGTCAGTGCATGCCTGGTTTTGGTGGGCGGAACTGCAGTGAATGCCAGGAGCTTTTCTGGGGTAATCCGGATGTTGAATGCCAAGGTAAAATAATTATTTATTATGATTTTGTCCTTCACTTACATTTAACTTGGGCCTGGGAAAATATATAATGAGCTGGGCAGCCTGATCTTTTTAGATTCATTATGACAGGAGAGGAAAAACAAAGGTCCGTTGATACATGTCCATATGCAATAGTGTGTTTTGTGTACACGTTGTTTTTACTGATTCAGTTAATTTCACAATAATGGTACATGCATGTACTAGCATCCTCTTAATCTTTTGAATGCCACATGATTAAACATTTCGAAAGCCAATCTCACATACAAGGGATTAAAGTAAGACATAGCACTGATGGAGAAATTTGGATATTGTATTATAGTTTATATGCGTACTCTTGTATGATTAAACAATTTTAACTACAGAATTGCAATGGCTAAACAATTGACTGTCATGGGAAATGTGATTTGAAAAATAGTATACACAATAATAATGATATAAGACCCCTTCCCCAATTTGAAGTTAAATTCTGGCTAAGGATAAATGGAGAAACGACCTGTGGGCTTCCCCTTGGAAATATGGCAACACTTTTTATGACCTTTGCTTAAAGACTGTGTTATCCATCCATCACTTTTTCTGTATGTTAACCTTATGATAGGGCTAATTACAAGACCAAACAACAATGCAATTAGACATAACACATTGCTTAGTAAATAAAAATACAGTGTTAAAAGATTAGTGTTCTTACATTAGGACACTTACTACCAATGGTTTTAAAAAGTGCATGGAATTCAAGTAGTTGTAAGCTTGTGACGATAAAAGATAAAAGAATTACGTGTGTTGTACAAGGAGTCGTTAGGCCATGTAAGGTAAACATTTGTCTTGTTACAACTCTTAAAAGCTAATTAGTCTTAGTATTTTTCTCTTTTTCTTTTCCATTAGATGCTTTTTCCCCCATTATAAGTCTTTTCTAGAAATCAAATCAAATTCACTTATTATAACTTTGAGTAGAGTTGTACTAAGGCAGATGATTTCTTAATAGCTTTAAATTGTGTGATATTATACATTTAGTATCTGTAATCAGGGTGGACTAAAAGCAATTTAAAATGTCTATTTATCAAATAGCTATTTGTTGCAATTAAGGTACTTTATATAACAAATACAATCATTACCCTATCATGGAATAGGATTATACATTTGTATTCTATTTTATGAAGTAATATACTCGTATAATGTTTAAGAAAATCTTGTAAATAATCCCCCACACCTCTTGTATTATAGACCCCAGTTTACATCGCTCTATTGCCGTCTGAATAGATTTTCTTTAATCACTTCTCAGGCTCCGTGCTTGTGTTAATTGAGCTTTGTGACGGTGTCTTTCATTGATTCTGAAATGTGGAACATAGGTTCTGCTCCACATAGACATGAACATTATTTGCAGTCATTAATACATATACATATTAGGAGAGCCGCCATTTTGTTATTTCTTTAAATCCAGATTGCTATTCAATACACTACTAAATAAACAATAAAACCAAAGGATCATAAAAATGAAGATCATCTGGCACTTATTCCTAGCAAGGTCTTCATGCCAAACCTAAAAAAGTGTTTGCTGTTCATTTATTAATAAGACTATGTTCTTTATCCAATGATGCATGGGTGCTGTCGTTTATAACTAAAACAAGTTGTCCCAACTTTTCCCATAGAGAGCTTATTATTATATCCCCTCACTTCTTAGAAAATATAGTTAAAATTATTCCCTTCCCCCCATTCCCTATTCCCTTCCCCCATTCCCATATGCCATAAATGCCATAATGGTTTCCTTGCCCATGCAAGTACTCTGTCCTGAGTTTACTCTGTTCAACAAGTGATGGCTTCCACCTTAAACAAATAACCAAGGGTAATTGAAGGGTCTTCTAAAGATCAAAGATTGGTCTTGTTTAATTTTGGCTTGCATTCCTTTCTTTGTCCTTCTTAATGACCATTATATTTGGCGACTCATTCACAGACTTGATCCTTATCTAAAAAAGTTAAGTTCATTCTACAAGGCCCTTTGTTGTAGCTCTATGGAATGCTCCACATACAAAGTGACTGTAGGAGATTCGAATCACTTTGGGTGCCATGTGCAGATCTTTTGAGACTTGCTGTTTGAAGAAAAACTTCATTAAAGAGCTATAATCTACTCTTTGTTCCATGCTCTTTGATAATTGTACAGCTCACAATAAATGACTAGTTGTCACTCCAATTGTATTATTGGAAAGATGATGGCACAGTAGCTACTGTATTTGGAAACCATAATTTCTATGTTTGTGTATAAACACGCTTCATTTTTGTTAGTAAATATAAATGTCTTTTGTTTTTTTTGTAAATAGCATTTAAAGCAGATCAGTATCCCCTGTCCCCACACAGACCTGCATATTATAATTCTGTAGCTAAATAAACATATGTAATTGAGTTTGCAAACTAAGATAAGCAACTGTACATACATGTTAAAACAGTGAGGAATGCTTGTTTTGATCTGGATGATTATTCTTATTCAGTAATATATCTGGATCATTATTCCTCTCCATTACTTTATATCTGCCCTGTTGTGAAGTTGCTGTTAGTTTTGGCCAACTTTGTAAAGGTGGTTGAGGATAAGACAAGGGAATACAAAAGATAATGCCGCATCTGCCACAAACTGACATCCATCTCAGCTTCCATTAAACTATCTCCAAAACATTTACACCAATTTACAAAGTTAATACATTATATGTTATTGTAAACATGTGACAGCGACAGTACTCCTTTAAGAGATGCAGTGACTGCATGTTGCATATAATCTTTAATAGCCTTACCATTTTAAATAAAATAATCGCATATTATGTACTAATCTTTTTATTGTCGGTTTATCTTTAGCTTGTGACTGTGACTCCAGAGGCATTCAGACTCCACAGTGCAATCGTGCCACAGGCCACTGTGTATGCAATGAAGGTGTAGAAGGTATCCGTTGTGACAGATGTGCTCGTGGATATTCTGGCTTTTTCCCAAATTGTGTTCCTTGCCACACATGCTTTGCACTATGGGATGTAATCATCCAAGAGCTGTCCAACAGAACTAACAAACTCCTAGACCGCGCTGCAGCCATGAAAGTGACTGGAGTTATTGGACCATACCAAGAGACCATCGATAAAGTGCAGGAAAAAGTAGAGGAAATTAAAGATATCATTTCCCAAAATCCTGCAGCACAACCACTGAAACACATTGATCAACTTTTTGAAGATGCAGAGTAAGTAACAAAGTGAATTTTACTCCGTATTTCTTTTACTGGAAAACATAAACATTTTATTTTTCACAGTTACCCTTGTGGGTGGAACTCAAGGCCAGCCACTGCATAGTAATGCTCAAGTTCTCCTGGATGGGTTGCTGCATTGGACTTACCCTGGCTTATGTCTATTGTGCATTAAATGACTGGTACATCTTGTACTGCCAGCCCAGCCCTGCTTGTGTTATGACAATTATGCAATGTATTCAACATGAAAATATATTTTGTATTTATTATATCCAGAACAGACCTCCCACCCCCATGATCCCAGCTGCTATGAAAGTATTTACTTTGAAAACTGCAGAGCAGTTAACATCTGGCATTGATGATTTTTATTAAGTATGTGTTTCTTTCCCTTTGTCATTATTTTTTTTTTAGGAAATTGAAGGCTGAAGTTTCAGAGAGGGTTGCAGAAGTGGAAAAGAAACTATCAGAATTTAATGACAATGACACCATAAAACTTGATATTCTCCATGAAGACGCAGAAAGTCTTTCAAAAGTTCTCAAAGAACTTGGAGAACAGCTAGAATATATGAAGATTTCAAATGTGAAAGGTGGGTAACTACTGCTGACAATTCTGCCCTTCTGGCATATATTAAAGAGATTACCAACATATGAAAGTGGGTTTGAGAAACATATGATTTGGATACCAGATAGCATGTATTTCTGGCCTTTAACTCCCTACTTGGCACATGGAGGGGTCTTTTGGAAACTTTTTTGTGGGACTGTCCCAATGATTGGCCCTGTCCTGTGTAGATGCCTTGTATAAGATGTCTCGCTTTTGTGGGCAGAGAGTATTATGGATCATTGGACAGAACCTCTGATCAAATTAAAGTCTGTGCTTTTGCACGGTGGCTCTTTGGGTGTTGTCAAGTAGCAGGCGCTAAGGCTAACAAATTGCTAATATGCATTTAAAAGGCTATACATGCAATATCAAATGTGATTATGTTGTTATACAAAGCATTAGTTGGGCCTCATTAGAATATTTTGGGCACCACTTAACACAAAAGATGATTGTATTGAATGAATGGTGAATGTTCAGTGAAATTGGATCATTTACTCTAGAAAAACCTCTGTATACAGTAGGTTCACTGCCATCACATATATTTTATTGCATTTTAAACAAACATTGTATTACATTTTCTGAGACTACAAATGTGTGATGCCATCCATCAGAAATAATAATATGCCTGAATATGCCCCCTTTGGTCATTAAGAACTATTGAAACTTTTATCAGATGCTTGCAATCATGTACTTGTACTTTCAAAATCCAAATGTAGTAATCCCCACAGATATGTTTCATAAAGTATATCATTTTTAATCGGACTGTTTTACTTAAGACACATATTAAATAATTCTCAATGCAGCCCAATAATACTTGCCTTCTGTTTCTAATGCATATTTATATAGGTTTCTGAACAGAAAGTACCTTTATGATCTATAGTATGTTGGATTGATTTTGAAAAATGTTATAACAAAAAGGTTATACACTGTTCCTAGATATACTTGCAACAGAACAAATTAAGGCAGATTTAATGGGCCATGTCTATGGAAGCTTACAGGGGTTTTGGTGAAAGTTAAAAAGGATTAAGATATTGTCTTTATTAGGAGTGAGGAATGAAAGCTTACAGTGTCCCATGCTGTGTTTGTAGGAGCCATGGACAGCATCAGCAAATATTTCCAGATGTCTTTGGAGGCAGAAGAGAAGGTCAACGCCTCAACTGTAACCCCGGATAGCATTCTCCAACAGTCAGCTACTACCCGACGGGAAGTAGAGGATTTGCTAGACGAAAAAGAATCTGCATTCAAGGAAGAGCAAGAGGAGCAGTCTCGACTCCTGGATGAACTTGCTGGCAAAGTGCAGAGTTTAGATCTTTCAGCGCTCTCTGAAAAGGTAGAGTGTTTGTATATGCCTAATGTGATCTGTTTCAAGACAACATAAGAAACAAGAAATCCATAAGGAAGATGTTAATGGGCACTCTGACACTATTAAAATATTTCAAGGCTGTTAATCCAATGTGAAATGCATACCGTTTTGATCTAGGTCGTGTTTCAATTTGATAATCAGTACTCTGGGTATATTCCACCTTTAAAACTACCACATTGGCAAACTTACCAAAGCAGCGATCATATGATGAATCTACAATCTAAGTATATTTATAAACCATATTCCTAAGCAACATAATGTATGTGCATATCAATTACATTTGTTTTAGGATGCTTGTGTTAGCTCTGTAGTTTAGTATAAACATAGTTGACTGCTTGGGGAGGAAAGGAAAATACATTTACTTTCCAATACCTAGCAATGGACAACATTATTTTTATTTTTGAGAAAAATTAACATGCTTGATTTCCCCCTATTTTCAGACTTGTGGAACACCTTCTGAGTCGGCATGTGAGGATTCACCATGCGGAGGTCTCCACTGCAAAACAGAGGATGGCAAGATCAAATGTGGAGGATCTGGTTGTGATGGCTTAGTTACTGTGGCGCACAATGCATGGCAAACATCAATTAATTTTGACAAGGAGATTCTTAGTGCATTGGCAGAAGTAGAAGAACTCTCTAAAATGGTAAATAATGCAATTTTGATGTAATCATCCAATGGAATATTTCATTATAAAGGCCTTCCTATCAAAAAAGTGTGTATTTTACAATATTATGAGCAGTTGTTATCATGAAATAAATTGCTTAACAGACATATTTTATTAATAGCTACAAGAAGGCCCAGAAGTTGTATCATTCTTCCAGTACTATCTTGATTATTATGATTGGGTTATTTATTTGAGCAATATTTATCAAAGTCAAATTGGAGCAGTTGTGGGATAGTTGTGAGTGGTAGGCAGCAACAGGGTTCGTGGTAAACATATGAGTATGGGCCCAATTGGAACCGAGACATCCACATGCCTTGCCACGAGCATGTGTCATACAGACACTTTGCCTTTCACTATGGATTGCTATAGAATCCAATGGAATATGTGGTTACTCCAAATTTGGGAGCACAATTGCTCCATTTTTTGTCTTCTAAAATATATCCCATAATGTACAAATTTGCCAAAATGTAGTAAAGGTTCCCTTAGATTCGTATTTTTCTAAATGTTTTGAACACATTGCCAATGCGGTTCTGTGTTTATCCCAGCTACAAAAGATAACATAATTTCAAATGTTTTATGATCTTCCATCTTTCTTAAACAAACATCCTCAGGTACCCCCTCCAATGTCTAATTCTTAGCTCTGCTATGGTCATGCAAAGTGAAAATGTGCAATAAAAATAATGTGTAATTAAAAATAATTTACTTTTTTTTTGCACTTTTTAAAGGTAGCAGAGTCAAAGTTGAGAGCAGAGGAAGCAAAGCAGAGTGCCCAAGATGTCCTCAACAAAGCAAATACAACTAAGGAAAAAGTGGACAGAAGCAATGAAGACCTAAGAAATCTCATCAAACAAATCAGGGAATTTTTAATGCGTATGTATATTCAGAATTAATTTATACTTCTTGCATTTTTAATCTGAAGGGTGCAAATACCAATTGGAATACCAGTTTTAGAAGAGAAAAAAAAATATTCAATATATTCAACAGAATAACAGTGCTTGGGCCAATATAACTATTATCTATTGTTCTTATTCTTCTAATCACACAGAGGACGGGGCTGACCTGGATAGTATTGAAGCTGTTGCTAGTGAGGTTCTGAAGATGGAAATGCCGACTACTCCAGAGCAGCTTCAGGCTTTGACTGAAGATATTCGCGACCGCGTACAGAGCCTGTCTAACGTGGAAACCATCCTAATGCAGAGCGCTGGTGATATTGCTAGAGCAGAGTCTCTCTTAGACGAAGCAAAGAAGACAAGGTGATAAATTATAACTTTTCATCTTTATTCAGCTGGACTCTTTTGGGGGTTTAAAGTGTCGTGAAGTACCAACTGACGCTTCTATACCTAAAACTGTAACTTCATCATCCTTCAGGTGAAAATGTTCTGTAAAATATATGAGATTTTGTGTTTATATTACAGAGTATTCTCTTACTACTTTGGTAGTTCTCATATTAAAAGCTGTTTAATAATCCTTACTTTGTTTACATTAGCTGTAATCATGATACTCAATAGTATTTTTTATGTTACATTATTTTCAGTAAAAGTGCATCAGACATTAAAACTACTGCTGATATGGTCAAGGAAGCACTAGAAGAAGCAGGAAGAGCTCAGGAAGCAGCTGAAAAAGCCATTAAGCAAGCAGATGATGACATCAAAGGGACCAATGATCTGCTTACTTCAGTAAGTGAATGAAAGAAAGAAAACCTTAAACAAAAAGGACAGAATTAAGGATTTTTATAAACGTAGGACATCCACTGCTCCAAAGCACTTTAAATGCTGACAGGACATGCTACTACTTCCTAATGTAATGTGCATACAACTGCTATCCTGACGCAGTTATACAGACCATCACTGCCCATCTATTGGCACTCCAGAACTTTTTTCTCCATGGAAAACATTTGTTTTGTTTGATACCAGCCTGTGCAATATAGAATGCAGTAATGATGGTTCAAATGATACATTTTGCCCTTCTTTTTTGTTGGTGCATAGTTCGTAGATATCCAGCCCATTCTATTTTTTCACAGCTAATTCAGTAAAAATATGGTTAGATATTATTTAATGGAAAATAGTATATTGATATTAGAATAAACTGAGATAATATGAACAATATAGTGCACATTACTGTACTTAGTGAAGGCTTTGCTCTTAACTCACAAGTTAATACGGATGATGAGGCAGTTGTCATTTGTTTGGGTTCATGAGGTGAAGTTATAGTGAGCTAGTACTATAACAAATACTGCTAGTGTTGTTATCTACTTTTGTTGTTACACCAATAGATAGAATCAGAATCAGCAGCTTCCGAAGAAACCATAAGTAACGCCACAGAACGTCTTGCCCAGCTGGAAAGAAATGTTGAGGATCTGTTGAAAAAGTCAACTGCAAATTCTGAGGCAGCAGATAAGGTTGAAAAAACTGTTGATGAAATTAAAAAGGATGCAAATGGAGTGAAAAAGGTATGTGATTCTAAGAAGTATGAGCGTATCTTGAGTTAAATCAGTGGGTTATTGGACTGTACCTTTCTGCATTTTTAAATGTTAACATTAATCATTTAAGCAGTAATTATCTTGTTGTTGTTGCCTAAATATAATGAACAACAAAAGTTATTACACATTGTGCTATACATTATTTATTGTCTTTTGAGGAGTACAATATATTTAATAGATTTCTGGTTTCTAAACTATTCTTTGATTTCACCTGCTGAAGAGACCATGCTAAACAAATGTGTTGCAACACATAAGAAGTCTAAAAACAATAGAAGGTTCATATAAATTAATGCTGAAGAACATTCTTCTTATAATGCCATTTATATACTTGGGAACTCTCCAACTTCCACTCAGAGTGCCTGGGTAAAGCCCTGCTTCCCTGATTCAGTTTCTTCTTTCTTGGGGGGCAAGGAGCAGTTTTGTTGATACCTGCTGCCCACGCACTTAAGGCGGTCTGGAGCTAGCCCAAACCCTATGTACTGCTAGCCTTGGCTCCATGCTGGGCTAGCCTTGCACGTTCACAAAGCCACTTCCCCAGAGTATATATATCATCATTTAAAGGTACAATTCTGCCATGATATTTGCATTAATGCATATGATAGCTTTGCAGGCCCCCTTTAAATTTCCGTGTTGTCTGTTTTGGTAATGCATTGGAGGGCTGTGCAGAATCTCCATTCCCAACTCCCCAGCTAAAGGCCACGCAGGACATGTGTTCAGCAATACATCTCCCTGCGCATGATTTATTTACCTCCAGTCAGCTCCAGCACGGTATCTGGGAACGCTGCAGATGGAGGTCTCTTGAGACCCCTCTGCACATGTGTGGAATGTCTTCTCTTTGGTTTCAATGGGAGCCAATGAGTTGTAAGAAATATTAGACCATGAATGAGGACTGCAACTCCTAGGTCAGAAAAAGGTTTGATTTTAATTTTGTTTTCAATTTGTAAGAGTACATATTAATTACTCATGGAGTACTTTCATTTGCATTATTGTATAATAGTGGTTTCCGAGGCACTAAACTGTCCCTTTAAGAGAGAAAGTGTTCTGAAGTGATACGATTCAAACAACAAAATAATCATATGTTTTGCTCATTATCATTTAATTTATAGGTGTTGGACAGTGAACTTAATGACAAGTATAAGGAAGTTGAAGACTTGATAGCAAAGAAAGCAGAAGATTCTGCAGAGGCCAGAAAGAAAGCTGAGCAGCTTCAGAAGGAAGCCAAATCACTGCTAACACAAGCAAACAAAAAACTGAACTTACTCAAAAGTAGGTGTTTTACGATCATTATCTGTTGAATGGATCACATGACAATTTACGTGTAAACAAAAATACTTTTGCAATATATTATTTGGTATTATTTATTAAGTGTTGTATGAGTAGAGATAACATTTACATAAGATTGATGGGACAAGAAATATGCTGGTTTTCGGAATACATACATGGCTGGGTACCCTAATGAATATTGGTAGAATCATTGAATTGTAATATAAATGTCATCCAAAGCGTGAAGAAAAATTGCACACTGAAAATCGGTCAGAAAGTGTAAAATGGGAAAGACTATGCCGGACCTCTTTTCCCATGGGAGGTTGCACGGGAAATTCATTTTCCAAGTTTACTAAATATTTTACACTTAATATAAAACCTGCCATCAGATAACTTATTTGTTTAACCAAAATATCCACAAATCCAGTGAAAAATCAAAGCTTGAGCACACACAAACTATATTTTATCCCACCTCATTTAGGGTGCCTTCTTGTAGCATCTGAACTTCCACCGGCCAAAGTATGGTAGAAGAACCTCATAATTATTTAATGTGCCTGTCTGTAGGTTTGGTATTTTGCCTGTGTAATTTTTACATACCCATTGCCAACTCTTGACTTTACAAGTAAACAAATATGGTTCTTATGCAAATAGTTTGTAACTACGGTATTAATACTGTTTGTGTTTCCGCAGATTTGGAAAAGACATATGACGATAATCAGAGGGTTTTGGAAGAAAAGGCTAAACAGTTAGTGGATTTAGAAGGGACAGTTCGGTCTCTTCTACAGGCGATCAGCCAGAAAGCAGCTGTGTATAGCACATGCTTATAAGCGCGGCTCAAGCAACAGGATTGGGACCAAATACGCTGTTGTTATTTATTGAATATGAAGTGTGAACTCCAAATGAAGAAATTATTTTTGTGATTACAATAAAATTTGAATGCTAGTAAAAGAAAAAATAACTCTTGATTACTGCAAAAAATTACGTTTTTCATGATTCCATTTTGAATATTTCCTTTTAACAAGGACTATTGCCTCAATCACCTATTTGTATTTACTTTTAATATTTTGCACTAGTGTAGTTTTAGTAATATGAAGCACACATTAGTAGTATATGCTCTATAGTGATTATATAATATTTTGCTCATTATACTTATAAGGGAAACTCAACTGACATTTCTCATTGAAACCTGTAATCCTCTTGTAAAAACACAGCTGCAAGAAGATACACATTTCGGTAGTGTAGATGTACCCAACAGAATTATGTCTTGTTACAGAATTTATTTAATATACACAGTATTAATGTTGCACAGAAATTACAATTTATGCCTACCAAGAATAATAATAAAGCACAGTTATGTCAATTGATGTGCTTATCCTTCTATGCAACATATAATAAATAAAGCCTGTTTATAGGAAGATACATTTTTTATCTTATAATATCATGATTATTGGGCTGCATAGTGCATTAGCTCATCTATACAATAGTTCTGTAGCTGTAACACAAGAAATGTCAATATGAGGGAGTATTTCAATAAAAAAAAATTTATTGGCATGAACAAAGGTTCTTTTTTTTGGCAATTAAAGAGTTAGATATTTCCACTAGCTCGCTTACCATTGATGAGCAGGAAAATCATACGGATCATATCTAATTTGGGCATATTAACCTTTTTCTGCTGAACAGTGATACAAATTCTACAGACCTTTCCTAAGCACCTAGCGTAAAACAACCACAAGTCATGCTATGTGGAACAAGCCTAGCCATTTTCAAGTAGTCTCCAACCTGTTTGATTACGTTACTCAACAGAATGTATTAGAATCCAGAGTGTCCCTTCCACTTTGAACAGTGCCACAGAATATGATGGTACTATATAAAAAAATATTATTTCGAGTTTCTTTATATAGAAGTAATGCATTCTTTGAAAATAATTGATACAGCTAATGAATGGAACATACTGCATTTGCCTACATTTAAGCACAAGACAAGAAAAGCCTGTATCAGTATTGGTGGCATCACCACTTAGGAGTGATATGGGAATATGTGAAATTAAAATCTACAAGCACTGTCATATTCACAATTACCGTATTGGCTCGAATGTAAGCCGCACCTGATTATAGGTGGCACCCTAAAAGTTTGGTGCTATTTTAAAGAAAAAATACACAATAGTGGAATGGTGAAACCTAATACACAGGAATACATGTATTTTAACATTTTTGGTATCTATTATACAGTTAGTCAGCATATGTTATATAAAACAGAAAACCAATAGGTCCCCCCCTTAATTCATAATGCCACTCTGCCTTCTGATATGCCTTATGCCCCCTAGAAATGCCAATCTGCCCCAGATATGATTTATGCCCCCTAGAAATACCACTCTGCTTACTACATATGACAGAGAAGCACTGGCGGAAGTGCCGGCAGCGGAGGTTGTCTACGCATATTGCCACAGCCGTCGGAAGTCTCCACGATGCGCTTAGACAACCTCCTCCGCTGCCGGCACTACCACTGGGGCTTCTATGGTGGAGCACCGGAAGGTTATGTCAAGCCGGTGCTCCACCCGGTGGAAGTGCCGGCAGGGGATCCTAACCCTGCTACTTGCCCATAGCAGGGCTAAATGAAAATGAAAAAAGAAACACCCGGGCGATACGAATTGCGCATCCGTGCGCTAAACCCCTATATTCGTGCAGATTCATCTATATCACATTAAGCATTGTTAAAACATTATGTCCAATCTCACCTGGCCACTACACATGTGCAAACCTTGTCTAACTGTTAAATAGGGACTGTGCATGTGCGACCACTGACCCGCCAATCTGCTGTGATACTGGATAGGACTGTTGGTAAGTCACATTACTCTTGGTCAAGATTGTCCCTATTCATATCAGGACAAGTGGTAAAAATATAGTGTGGGGGGCCACATAATATTATATATACTACACAACACATGAGTGGAAAAGGTATGCACTTAAGATGCTCTAAATTGACCTAGATTTGTTATCAGCCACTGTATTTCAAGACACATCTTTGTTGTCTGGAGCAGCAGTCCTCTCACAAGAAGGGTAGAAGGCCTTGCACAGCCTGCAACTGGGCACATAAGCCCATGTAATATGGAGCAAAGGGGAAGAGAGGGCAGTGGAAAAAAAAGGCTGTTAGTGCCCTAAAGTTGACCCACTCTCCCTGCCTGGGTGCAGGACACTGATAGAGGAGCTGGAGTCAGGGCCGGCCTTTGGGGTGTGCGACCTGTGCGACCGCACAGGGCGCCACACTCGGGGGCGCCGCCGCGGGTCCGACGCCGCCGCGGCGCCCCAACTTGCAGCACCCGGCACCCCTCCAGAGACGGACAGTAATGTCCGCCGCTGGAGGAGCAGGCTCGCAAGGGAGCGGTAACGGAGGTCTTTAACAGACCTCCGGTACCGCTCCCTTGTGATCCGCACGGCAACAGCTGCTGTGAGCCGGGGTCTGTTGTCAGATCCCGGCGCACAGCACTGAAGGCGCGCCCACCGCTGTCCGTGCCCTCTGACCCGGAAGAAGACAGAGAAGACTGAAGAAGAGGAGCGAAGAAGAGGAAAAGAAGCTGAAAGAAGAAAGGAAAGGTAGGAAAGCATTAAGTGAGAGTGGATTGGTATATATGTGTGGATTGGTATATGTGTGGATTTGTATATATGTGTGGATTT